>JAOVYX010021036.1:0-16263 GCA_035668315.1 Drosera spatulata | reverse complement strand
TCGTTGGTCGTTTTCCTGGAATTATTGAGAAGGTTGAACATGGTGTCCCTTCTTCGATCCATTGCGATCATCTGTTTTTTTGAATAGCCTTGGTGGCTTGGGTTTGAGTCATTGCTCTCCTGTATTATCCTCTGAGTCATGGTCACGGGCGAGAACTAGCTAGGGAGCGATGGGCATCGCCCATCCTTTTTGGCGGGGCCACGGGTTACTCTCTGTAGGGAGACCCAAACTATCTCAATACAGGCAATTGATACCTCATTGAATGCACACAAGAGGTGCAAGACGACGCACAGAGTAGGCAGGCACGAAAACAGAATCTATTGGGTAGTCCGGCTGACGATTGGCACTTTATCTTATGTCTGTATTTCGAGTCGGTCATATCCTTGAAGTTGTCGTTTCTGAGTCGGGTCATGAACCCTAATTAATTGCAAAAGAAAGGAGTGACTCTTAAAAACGATACAAAGCAATGAGAAACGATGTTGGTTGATATGGCGTCCATATTTTCCTATATATATATATATAAAAATATTTTAGCGACTTTCGGTAGTCGTCATAGCCGTTACCGGAAGTTCCCTGTAATTGGGATTTATACACCAGAGGTTGCTGAGCTTCATTAGCTCACGGTTATGTTTTTCAATTGCAAGTATGCCCCCAACAACACCTGAAGGCTCTTAGTGTGAGCTTGCATGCATATAGACGAATCCATGTACTTCGGATATTTCGGCAGATCAAATGACTATATTGTTTAAATGTAATAAACGATTTGCATAGCTTTCGTTTAAATGTTATAACTAAACAGGTATTCGGGACTGTAAGCTATGACTGTTGACTGTGGTTACTGTTTGTAGTTTGCTTAACTTCTATACCCCTAAAACCCATACGGTTTGTTTAGCCTTGTCACGGACCGGGTCCGTGACGACATAACGCTCATGTGTCTTCCGGCACGGAAAGTCGGGGGCGTTACACTTACAACTTGGAGGTTGAGCAGAGGAAGGCCCAAGTGATGGACCAAAATAAGAAGCATATCTCCCTCAAAGCTCAAATCAAAAGTTCAAAGGAAAGGGTTGCTGCATAAGAGTCTTCCGACTCACAGTCAGAAGCCTCAAGTGAGGAGTTGGCCATGCTGAGTAAAATATTCAAGAAATACTCGGAAAAAAAAAAAAAGCCCTAGCAAAGACACTCCTGTACCAAGAGTCGCTGAGCTCACCTATTATAACTACGGTAAGGTTTACAGCTCAATGCAGGAAACCTCCAAACAATCCTGCTGCAAAGAAGAAACCTCAAAAAAGCCTTTCAGAAAAGGAAAAGCTCTGACTGCAAAAACATGGAGTGATATTAAGTTAGACGATGATGATGCAGCTTTAGAAGCCCCCTCCAGAGCTTAAAAGTCACTGATGTGCCTTATGGCTCGAAACAGTGATGAGGTATATGATATTGACATCGATACCATCTCTAATAAAGAGATAAAAGAAATCATTCTCGAACTCATTAAGAAAACCTACAACTTGATAGAAACTTCAAGGTTCTCATGGAGGAGAGAAATAGATTGAGAGATAAGCTTGCGGTAGCCAATGAAAGGGCTGCTGAAGTTGACAAGCTTAGACTCCATTCTCAAAGAGCCGAAGAGGAGCTCAAGGCTACCTCTGGGTTTTGGAAGTCATTGAAGCAGAGGTAATCAATTTCAAGAAAGAAAACAAAGTCCTAAAGCTTCAGTTTGATAATGGAATGGAAGAACAAGTGATTTCAAAGAAATACACTTTGTTCAAGCCAAGAATTCTAGAGCTGATTTGGGCTCTAGCAGTAAGGTTGAGATTCTTTAGAAATCTTAACCTGTCAAACCTTTTTCTGATAACGTGATGGGCAAACCCATTCCACCTAAAATCAAGAAGAAAAAAAAGTCCTCTTCTGCCAACCATTTCAGATACCCTTTTGCAAAAGGACAACAGAAGAGTTTCAACTCTGCTGCCCAAACAAAGCAGAAGAGTACTGGGAAGGATAGTTGAAATAGACCAAGAAGAAGAAAGGAATTTTAACTTTTCTCAAAACCCTCCTCTTCCACTTGTGTATACTATCCTCACATAGGAGCATGGAACAACGAGTGCCATATCCAAGTTTATAGCCAACATTGATTTTATACCCCTTCTGTATCATAAGAAAGATGGTACTCTGCTGCACCACCAATGCACAAAGTGAACCCTTCTGCACCACCGAAAGCAAAAGAGTTTGCTAGTCACAACACAGAAAGTTAAAGATTGTGTGTCATAAATGTGAAAAAGAAGGTCATAATACCTGTCACTGCACTACCCCACCCAAGAAATCAACTTGGGTGTGGGTACATGAGACCAATTAGATAGGATCAAATCTTGGGGACCTATGATCTTACTGAAATATCTTGCAGGAGCACTATAATCTAACACGGTATCTAGATAATGGATGCTCAAGGCATATGACTGGATGCAAGGCCTTAATGTCAGAATTTATAGAAGAAGATGGTCTCCAAGTAATCTCTTGCCAACATGGCAAGCAAACAAAGACAAGCCTTAAAAGCATTAATGCTATTCAAACAGTAAGGGTGTTAGAGCTGCTGCACATGGATCTTTTTGGTCCTGTAGAGGTTTAAAGGCCTAAGTAGAAAGAAGTACACATTAGTCATTATACATGATTGCTCTAGATACATATGAGTATTCTTTCTACACAAGAAAAATGACACTTGTGATACGTTAACAAGACATCTTAGGCAAATTTCAACCGAAAAGGGTCTAGAAGTTATTGCAATACGAAGTGACCATGGAACTGAGTGTGATCAATATGATTTTGATCATTATTACAATGACCATGGAATTAGTCACAACATTTCTGCACATAGAACTTTACAATAAAATGGGATTACAAAAAGGAAGAATGAGACCCTAATAGAAGCTTCTAGGACAATGCTGCATGACTTTAACTTGGTCAAATGTTATTAGGGCGAAGTAGTAATCACAACATGTTATGTTCTAAATAGATGTCTTATACATAAACTGTATAATAAAGCTCCTTATGAGCTATATAAGGGAAAAACTCCATCCATAAGTCATTTCCATGTTTTTGCGTGTAAATGTTTTATTTGTATAAATGATAAAGTTTACAATGAAAAGTTTGGGTCAAAAGTTGATGATGAAATCTTTCTAGGATACTTTTCTATCAGCAAGCCTTTTTGAGTACTGAACCTTTAGACTAATGTAATTGAGGAAACTATCAATGTCTCTTTTGATGAGTCTGACCATGTAGACAAGCAGGATGATATTGATGAAAATACAATAGTGTATGTTGACAAGGATGATGAACAGGACAAAGAAGAACAACATACAGCAAAGAAAGCGGCTAAAGTCTCACCTGTAGTAGAGCCTCAACAGGCTACAGAAGAGTTACATACAGAAGGTTTAATGCCAGCTGAGGATGATGCAAGAAAGAAAAGACAATGAACAGAACATCATCCAGCTGAGTATATTATAGGTGATGTGAATGATCTAGTAAGGACTCGGAGGGATACTGCAGCAGAATGCCTTCCTGCATGCTTTATTCCTGAGATAGAACATAAGAAGATTGATGAAGCTTCAAAGATAGTCACTGGATCAATGCCATGCAAGAGAAACAATGAGTTTAAGAGAAACGAAGTATGACATTTTAGTTCCTAAACCTAAGAACTATCCTATCATAGAGTACAAATGGGTTTTTAGGAATAAGAGTGATGAAAATAGAACTATAATTAGGAACAAGGCTAGACTTGTTGCTAAAGGACACTCACAGGTGGAAGGTATAGATTTTGATGAAACCTTTGCTCCTGTGGCAAGACTTGAGACCATAAGAATGTTCTTAGCATATGTTGCGTATATGCACTTTAAAGTATGTCAAATGGATGTTGAAAGTACATTCCTAAATGAAAAACTGTATTAAGAAGTGTATGTAGAACAACCACCTGGCTTTGAGGATTACAAGCATCCTAAGTATGTCGACAGACTTGATAAAACACTCTATGGATTGAAACAAGCTCTAAGAGCTTGGTATGAAACTCTGTCATGTTTTCTTATTGATCATGGATTCAATAGAGGCAAGGTAGACATAACTCTTTTCATTAAGCATCACAAGGATCACATCTTACTGGTCCAAATATATGTTGAAGACATTATATTTAGAAGTACAAATGAGAAACTGTGTGATAGGCTTTCTAAGCTCATGACTTTTAAGTTTTAGATGAGTCTCACGGATGAACTTTAGTACTTTCTAGGTCTTCAGGTGCAGCAATGTGACAAAGGCACTTTCATAAATCAATCTAAGTATCTTAGGTATATGATTAAGAAGTTTGATTTAGAGAATGCCTCCTCAAAGAAGACTCCTATGAGCTCAATTATCAAGATAGATAAGGATAAACGTAGGAAATCAATTGATCAAAAGCTGTACAGAGGCATCATTAGATCATCGCTGTATATTATTGCAAGTAGGCTTGATTTCATGTATTTAGTGTATGTTTGTGCCAAGTACCAATCCAATCCTAAGGAATCACACCTCACTGCAATCAAAAGGATCCTGAGATATCTCAAAGGGACTCCTGACTTAGGGTAATGGTATCCAAAGGAATCTACATTAGAATTAATAGGTTTCTCAGATGCTGACTTTGTAGGTTGTAGAATAAACATGAAAAGTATAAGTGGATCATGTTAATATCTTGGTTCAGTAAGAAATAGTCAATTGTGTCAACCTCTATTGCAGAAGCAGAATATGTTGCTACAGCAAGCTGTGTTGCACATATCCTGTGGATGAAATAACAACTTCTTGACTATGAGATAAGTATCCTTAAAACTCCCATCTATTGTGACAACACTTCTACAATTGCCATGTCTGAAAATCTTATGTTTCACTCTAGTACAAAACACATAGATATAAGATATCATTTTATTAGAGATCATGTGTGGAAGGACAATGTTAAATTAGAGTTCATACCCACTGAAAATCAAGTGGAAAATATTTTCACAAAACCCTTAGAAGAATCTAAATTTGTCTATTTTAGAGGAGACTTAGGTATGCTTGATCTGAATGCATAAGACATTTGTCAGTGAGATTGAGCGCTTCTGTAAGCAAAGGCATTAGGCTACTACAGAAAGGTTTAAGCCTTTTAGTAGCAATACTTGGGATTTATACCTTACTGCAACAGTGTTTTATCCTTACTGTAGTAAGTGGAACCATGTTCTGAACCGGCACATCATTACTGCGCTGTTTCGCAAGGAGTAGTTTATGGCCATATACACTCTCCACCCTTTCATTATTCAATTCAAAAGGTTACTATTTTATTATAAATAAGGACCAATGCCAAGCCTTTTACTCTTACGTTTACCCTACTGCGATAAATTTATCTCTTTAAAATTCACAAACTCTCAAATTTCCAAAATCTTTCTCTCAACTTCTAAAATCTTCAAGTGGCATCCAAAATGACTAAATCGAAGTATAAGACTGAATCTGAATCTTCAAAAAACAAATTTCAAATAGGATTTATACTTGATTTTGAATCTCTCAACATGGCTGGTGATGACATTAAGGAAGTCGTCAACCTATTTTCACTTCTAGGACTAGAGTTTGTCCTTGGGCACAATGGGTTGATCTTTTTAGGGACAGTACAACAACTCCTAGACAGTGTAAGGGAAGATAAAAACAACGTAATAGAGGATGATGATGGGATTAAGATATCTGATAAGGTTAGGGACAGGGACCCAACCATAGACGCAGAAACCCTAGAATAGACTCTTATGCTCTCTAAGGAAAGGGATACTGATGTTGATGAGGTAATCATTCAAGCAGTCAGGATGCAAATGCTTGGGGAAGAGGATGAGGATTACCCACTGTAAACAATAAGGGCTGCACTACCCCTCAAGTACAAATTGCTTGCAAACGCAATAAAGAAAATACTACTGTCGAGGGAACATGCTAAGGACTAGGTTATAGGGACAGTTAACAATCATCAGTGCAATTCTCATGAAAAAATAAGATGAATTGGACCAATATTCTTTTTCAACAGCTGGGGATGACCTATCACCAAAATTTCTTTAGAAGGATTTGGAGTTTGATTCTCGAATATATGTTGGCAAACCATGCATTGCAAGGGAAGAAGCTGACTGTCAACAAGATCATCAATAAAAAATCTATCTCCAATTGGAGAGTCAAACCAAGCAGCACGTGTGCTGCAAAAGCCGCTACACCAGAAGTTGTTGAGATCTCTCAGAGTACTGCAATAAAGTTTGAATCTATTGTAACTCAGGCTATTACAGCTCTTCATGCCCCTTCTGCACAAACTACTGATGTTGTTATGAGAAGGTTCTTGTGTCGAAAAGGGCTCTAATAAAGGCTTTGAAGAAGAAAAAAAAGGGTATCACCAAGAGGAAGTTGGTCCTTCCTGCAGAGTCTTCCCTAAACGGGAAGGTTTCACAGGAAGCTCGGGCTAGCCCTACTGTAGTTTTTAATAATTGAACATGTATGCCTCATGGATTAGAGTCATACTGAACATCAGGTATAATGACAACAATTATCAAAGTAAAGAGCTCTCCAAGGACAAGAAAGCCCATCTGGAGTTTCAAATAATTGCAGACATGAAGAGCAAGCTTCTGCAATTGCTTAAAAGTGTCATCTCAACCATGCCGCAGTCGTGTGTCACCATCATAACCGAATGACGGTTGCCGTGAGATGGCAATGATGATGACCATGATCACCACCCCTCTACACCTAAACAGGACAGCTTAGATGATGAGCTCATTGACACAGTTGCTATAGAGTCTTCTCTACCAACCTTCCTGCTATCCCAACAACAAGTCAGGAGGAGACATTACAAACGGCTGAGGGTTCATCAGCTAGAATTGACATCATTGCTGAGGTGGCTCTTAGAGAGCATTTAGAGTTAGGGGTTGTTTCTCAAGGTATACAGACCCCTCTGCATCATAATATTCCTTCTGCAGACTCCATTACAACTCTGAAAAAACAATTTTATGATATCATTATTGTAAAGTCCCCTCTCAACAGCATCCCCCAACTCACATCACCACCACAACACATCTTTTCATCTTTACTACCATCACCACCACAAAAACTCCCTCTCCACCACTAAATGCGCCACATTCCTCTGCTGCTCGCTTTGAAATCCAAATAGAAGAGGAAATGACCACAGAAGTGTCTGAGGCTTCTGCAGAGGACGGTGCAATAGCCCAAGGAGTGTTTGAGGCTCCTACGATAATGTCCGAGGCTATTGCATCGCACGAGCAAACAACAATGGATTTCCCTATCATAGTAGATATTCCATTCACTTCAAGGCCTTCCATTGCTGTAGAAGAGCACACTCACATATTCCCAATGGTCCACTTTCTACTACTGCTTCTATGCTCTTCTGCACACTCTGAATGACCATAGAATATCCTGTTGCAGTAGGTACAAGCTCTATTGCATATTCTAAAGACCCTCCTGTAGCTGTGTCACCAGAACAGGAATACTTTGAGATCTCTCCTGCATCCTCCCCCATTGCTTAAGAAAGGACAGAACATCATGCCTCTATTACTCTTGAGGCTATTGTTAACCTTAATGATCCAATGAAGCTACTGCAAATGTTAATTGTTCAATTAGTACAGCTTCAACAACAGCAAAATGAGCACTTCTCTACTGCCAACGCACAGATGAACTCTACTGCTGAGTCCCTACAAGATCAACTCAGCAGACTTCAGCACAACATAGAGTACTTCAGCACTGACTTCACCAAAGCAATCATTGAAATTAAACGTCAAACGAAGCATGCATCTACAACAACAACAGCCATAGATACTTCTTTAACTGAAGAAGTTTATGGAGGAGATCCACAAACAAACTACAGAGAGGCAGCAATCTCAATCGAAATCCATCATCAACATCATCATTGAGCAAGTCGCATGCCTATGGCTGATGATCTTACCATGCTAAAATATTTGCTAGAGGAAAATCAAATCAAGATCGATGTCGAATTCAATGAAATAAAGACCAAAATCAATGACCTCAATCAACAACTTATTGGCAGTACTCTTTTCCCTTACACGGATGCTAGCAAAAACACGGGGAGAGTTTACAACATCAGTAGCCCAGATTAAGCACTTCATTCCACTCCTCTCTAGTTTCTCAAAGGCAAATAGACATCCTACTCAATCAAAGTGTCATTGATCTTCAAAGAGAGCGAGATTCTATAAGAGGGCAGAACAAACCATCAAGGATAGTCTGGACCTCTTTAATCAAGCCATTGAGCAAACAATCAGATCAAAGACGAGTACCAGTGGAGGAACACAGTCAGGCTCAACTAGAGCACAACAATCCTCATCCAGAATACAAACACCTTCAACCAGTGGTGCTGTGCCTCCAAGGCCCATGACAAAGATGAGGAGAGATGGTGATGACTCTACTGCTCCAACGAGACAAAAGAAGTAGAGCATGTATGTTTAGATAGAGTTTATATGAAAGAAAAGTTGTATATCTTCTCTGTTTAGATAGAGTTTACTATTATCAATTTTAGGGGAGATTATTGAGTTAAACCTATGATGTATAGAAATGGAGTGAAGGCAAACTCTAGTTTTAGATAGTTCCAATATACATTAAGGCTGAGAATCGTCTGTTTGAAAAGTGAGCCTGCAATGGGTGTACAGCAAGGCTGGTTCAGGGAGGAAAGCAGGAAGGTTGGCAACATTGAGGTCATGAGTAAAGGGATAGAAAGACTTAAGCATTTGGGCATCTGCAACGAGGAATGGTAAAGCCTGGATTGCTTTTGTGTGAAAAGGGTTACTGCAGCAAGGCTAAAGAACAATAAGGTTGAGTTCAACAGAAGGGTCCAGATGAAGTCAAAGTTCACGTGATGCTTTATGTACAGTATCAGTTTCCTTTCTGCTTCAGGAACAGGAGTCCAAGTTTTGGGTAGCTAGTTTCTGGAAGGTTTGAAACCGTTGTTTCAAAAAAAGGACGAACTCAACTATGACTAAAAATTTGGAATTGCCTACAAATACAGAGGTGATGCCCAAGATTTCACAACTTTTGATTCTCCTTTGCTCTGAAAAAAAGATGTGTGCAATAAGGTCTTCAAGTGAACAGTGTGAGAAATTGATAGTTAAAAGATCTGGGCCAACTATTTGAAAGCAAGATTTGAAACAAGGATTAAATAATACTAGTGTTAAAAAAATAATTTCAAGAGGCTGTTTCAAGTCCTATTAAGGAGAAGAAAAGATCTTGTAATCGGTTTGTATCGTCATTTACATAGTGTAAAGTGATAGGTTGATTGTGAGCCAAAAAGAATCACACATAGTACTATCCTCTTACATCACATGGACAGTCAAGGGAAGACTGAAGTAAGAGATATATCCATATTTTAGCCATATACTCTAACCAGTATAAAACTGCTTGTGTCCGACATTACTTTTTTCATTATCTTTAACCCTACTGCTAATCAATTTTGACAAACAATAAATTAAAAGGAATCAATATTACTGCAGTAAGGTTCTGTATTACTATAGTAAGAATAAAACAACTATACTCTCCAACTAACCTTTGTTTGCTTCATAGTAAAGTTTCAAAAAAAAAAAAAAGGGACTATTCACCCCAAAGTCTTACAGCAAGCAAACTTAGCTCTTTCACGCCTAATAGTAGATATCGTGTCAGTGTGTGCCCCTAATGTTAGTCCACCTACAATTGATGAAAAGTTGGACCTCGAATCATACAATAAACATGAAATGAAATAGTATCTCACTTATGTTAAAGAAAAACAAATGCTTAACTGATACTGAGAAGGACAGAGAAGACAAAAGCAGGTGGATCAGGAATGACGTCCGGTCTGAGCAACGATATCCTCTCCCATGCCTACAACTGTAACATAATAGCTCATCCGTCAAACCTCGATCTCTTCCTCCTATTCCCAGAAGTAGTAATCTCTCAATAACGACACATGTTCTTGTATAGGAAGGACAGGATAGCGGTGTCCCAAGAGTAGGTGGAGATCTGATCAAATTGACGAGTGCATGAAGATAAATGAAAGAAGTGTGGTCACCGGTGCTATCTGGAAAGAGTTGGGCACTGAACAATTATAAGATGTAGGCTCGTGCGTATCTGGTGACCACCAAGCCATCGACATCCGTAGCTAACTTGCTAAAGTTACTATGAAGCCAAGCTACTGATACGTAAGAACTCGTCAGCATTTGATGAGGCGTCAAACCAAGAAGCTGTGTACATATGAGCTCATAGTCTCCTTCAGTCTGAAAGATAACGAGATTGTCCTGACTAGGAAATCCCAACAACGTAGCTACGTCCTCTAGGGTAACTGTAGCCTTATCGGATTAGAGATGGAATGTGTGTGTCTCACGTCTCTACCTCTCAACTAATGTCGAAATCAAGGCATGATCAATGGTATATCTGCTACCCTATGAAATTGTCGAAATCCAATCCCGTCAATAGCAAGTTGGTCCTACACCCTTGAATGTGGTGTCCACGAATGATGTCGTGTCACCTGAAAATGATTTGGCTCTTACAATCAAAGAAAACTCCTCATTCTTTATGACAATTGGTAAAGAACACATACATGGTTGAAATTCACTTTAAGCAGATTCCAACCTGGCCACTCCAGATGACCACTGATCTGTGGTGTGACCGACGTGTCAAGACCGTACTCCACAGTGGACCAAACACCTCAACATCATCGATGATCTCGTCCTCTATATCTGCTGTTGTTGGAGCGTTACTCCCGCTTCCTCTACATGAAGATCCTGAACGTCCCGACACTCTAGGCCTGGACGAGGATAGAAAACTACTAGAATCTACAAAAAAAAAAAGACCTTGCCGAAGCCCCTCTGCTGGGTCGTCCCTATGCTCCTCCTATGGGCTGCTTTGTAGCCTTTGTACGACCTCCTCTCCCAAATCCCCTCATACCCGGAGGCATCTAGATTGGAAAAATTTAAACATGAGAAAATTCCATCACTAGTAAAAGATAGTGAAAATAGTCAATTATTAAGATATCTCAACTTTGAATAAGTGAATTACTACATTGAAATCAGTCCAGATATATAGTGAATTATGATCTCATCAATCATAACACTAAGGATTACAACAACAACATCACGGGTACATAGAAACTAAAACAAATGATGAAACAGTCTTCCCATCGGTCCACGACGACAACCGTTGGGTCTCGCAGCTCTTTCTGCTTGACGAGAAGCCCTTTCTCCATGGCGTGAAGTCCCTTCTCCCTGGTGAGCAGTCCTTTCTCCATGATAAAAAGTCGGTTTTCCCTGTTGATTAGGACATGGTTCGGAATGGGTCTCACACGGCCTGAGCAGGAGCCAAGGCCGAAAGTTCCTCATCGTTCATAGGGCAATTTTGACGGTTATAGCCCGACTGACGGCATCTTCTACAATGTGGTCGTGCATCGAACTATCTCTGTTGAGATAAGTACGCGTATTGTGCCAACTTGCTAATACAAATAACATTTGGTGTCCCCCCTGACACGGCGAACTAGGGGTGATAATTCTGTAAAAACAGAATTATATCAATTATTTTGATTTCGATTAATCAAAATTCATAACGTTTTAGTTCGGTTTCAGTTTTTTACCTAGTTTTGAAAGGATTTAAAAATTGATATTTTTTATGATAAAAAAAATATTATAAACAAATTTTTAAAAGATAAAAAACAAAAGCGAAGTAATAAATGTTTTTTCTAGAGAATAATAGTTTGTTTAGTATACTTAATAAACATCTTTGTTAAATAAATCAATATAGAAAAAGTTATAGAGGAGAATAGTGAAAAATAAAACAAGAAAAAATATAATTTCAGTTAATTCGGTTAACCGAATTACCGAATTTCTCTAAAATCCAAAACCAAAATCGAAACCGAAACCAAATTTCAAGTAAAATCGAAAACCGGATTATCGAAAATCGAATTTACCATACCGAATTTGTTTTTTCGGTTCGTTTCGGTTCGATAATTTGGTTTTCGGGTATTTTTTCTCACCTCTACTACGAATATCCATCTCATTGTGTTTGCGGTTTGTCATGGTCTGCCCTTTCTCCTCTTCCATTCCTGCCTTGGAACAATGACAAGACCCATCCTCGTACAGTGGGCAGACACTTTGATCACGAACAACCCTGAATTGCGATGCCCACATATTTAGATAGCTGGACATCTTTTAGTACTCATCGACATATGCAAGGGTATCTATATTGCAGTCCATACAACACTTGATGACATGGCTACATGGATAGTGATATAGCTGTAATTTCATACAAGTGCAAGCGTTGTTGTCGAAGTCAACTTCATGGGTATGTCGACCTCGAGTGATGGTTCGGTCCACAATCGACCAGTCTTTACCTCAAAATGTCTAGACCTGTCATGGAACATTGTCAAAACATGAGTCCCCATCTTTGATCTTCCTATCAAGATGATGATGAACCAAAGGGGTAACCACCATCCCTTTATTAATCTCGTCTTCAGATGTCATACTCCGCTCCATGAAATAAAAGTTTGAACGATAAAATGTGAACTGAACCAAAGCAGTGATAGAAATAGATTGATAATCCTTAAGGACAGAGTTGAACATCTTCAACTGGTTGATCATCTTCAACTGATTGATCATCATTATGCCATATCCCCTCCCTCCGTCATAAGCCAAAGACCACTTCTCAGGAGGCATATTGTCTCTTATTATCCAGTCGTCCCACTTCATCAATTGTCGTTCATGACAAAGTTTCTTCAATCTGTTCCCCCAAGTCTTGGAGCTCATGTACGTCCCAAAATTGTTGGCAAAATGCCGAACACAAACACGGTGACATGCATTGGGTTCTCTCCAACGCTCTACCTAATGCATTACCCTCAAAATACTAGCATGGCAATCCAATATTATACAGATGCCTTGTCTATCGTCCACCTCCTACACAATGTTCATAATAAAAAATTCAGGGATGCATGCATTTCCAACAATTTAAATATTCGAGTAGGTTTCAGGGTTTTGACAAACCTGTCTCAAACCATCGAAGAACCAGGACCATGTATCGACCGACTCCCTCTAGTGCACTGCAAAAGCAAGTGAAAAGAGCTTATCATTGGTATTATATCCCACTGCAACACATAGCGTCCCATGATACTTTCCTTTTAGGAAAGTTGTATCCACACTGATCACCGGACGATAATACCTCCATCCTTGGATTATAGGTCCGAATGCCCAAAAAATAGCAGTAAACAAGCAATGATTGGGAATATTCATTGGCGAAGAACGGTATATTATAATCGTATCAGGGTTGGCTCGCCTTACTACATCAAGGAACCTGGGAAAGCACTTGGAATGACTTCTCCCAATCACCCAGCAAGTCTACACTAGCTTTTTGTTTGGTCCGTCATGCTTTTTTGTACGAGATCGTCCTATGGTATTCCTTCTTGATCATCTTACTGATGACCCGTACATTCATGGAGAGCAACATCAACAATCTGAGTGGCAATAAAACCCGAGGTGAGCTGCGCATGGGAGCTTCAAATATCCTGGTGGTGCAAGTGTGACTCTTAGTAATCACGTTGATCCTCCATCTATTACCGCCTCTCTATTTCATGGCTCTGAGACGCCATTTGTAAATGTTTGCATCTTTTTTCTTCCACTGTTTGCACCTCACAATAAGCAGCTCTTTACTCGAAAACACCATAGAGAACTCGAAAACACCACTGTTTGCACCTATGGTATTCCTTCTTGATCATCTTACTGATGACCCGTATATTCATGGAGAGCAACATCAACAATCTGAGTGGCAACAAAACCCGAGGTGAGCTGCGCATGGGAGCTTCGAATGTCCTGGTGGTGCAAGTGTGACTCTTAGTAATCACGTTGATCCTCCATCTATTACCGCCTCTCTATTTCATGGCTCTGAGACGCCATTTGTAAATGTTTGCATCTTTTTTCTTCCATTGTTTGCACCTCACAATAAGCAGCTCTTTACTCGAAAACACCACAGAGAACTCAACTCCCTGATAAATCACAAAATCAGATATATGATGGTAGCAGCTATCCTTGCAATCAAAGTCCATGTCGACACGAAGTCCGAAATAAGAAATGGCATGGCTCGGTTCATGTAGATCGTTGACTAGTCATAGTATATCCAACTCACATCGATGAACATGGAAACACATCGACTCCATTCCAGATTAGGACCAGCAATAATAGGACTAGCATGGCCGTGAGCACCTTCTACATCTTCATTATCATTATCCCCATGGAAATCACTAGACTCATCCATGTCTGTAGTGCCATCAGTTTCGCCATCTGAATCTTCTTTGGAATCTTCAGCAACATCAACTTCATGTCCACTGGCTTCGTCTCCGTTTTCATTAGCGTCTGACTTGTCGACTCCATCATCAAAGTCTGGCAAACAATCGTTGACAATGAGTAGGAGCCGATTCATTGCTTCTGAGGCAACACATTCAGGGAGGACCGATATATTTCAACAACAAAAGGATCCTCCTCCTCAATAGGTGCTGGTAAAGACGGTCCAATCAAGGTTGTTTGTACTAGATCTTCTGGAACATCATGTTTCACATACCACTCCGCATAACAGCATTCGCCATTCATAAGTATTTGGAATGCTGTTTCCATAATCGTATCATTTGTGATCAACAACATCCGGAATGATACCGATGTTTGAGGACATTTCACTCAGATCTTGATTTCAGATGCTTCCCAACCTCTACCGGATTCATCATATATGACTATAGCATAATTCCTTAAACGCCAGCCATAAATGTAGTTCAGGATGATTTTCAGTTCTTCCCGAAACTCATAGTCATTGTCGATTTTTGAACAAGGGATACCCCAATAACATAGGATTGATAATTGTTGAAATACGGTACCTATATAATGTTCAAAAAATACACGGATTCAAGATTGCATAAAATTATACGATTATTCAAGAGATTCAATAGCTAAATCCATAATTTAAACTACTCTTACTAAATTTGCAAGATCTAGTAAATTGACAACTAAATGATAACTAAATTTGCAAGATTGAGGGAACTGAGAAATGATAATTAAGCAAATTATACAGATTGAGGGAGCTATTGATAATTTAAACTACCCTTACTAAATTTGCAAGAACTGATTAATAGTAACTAATCAAATAACTTAGAGTGATCCTATAAATCATACAGATTGAGGGAGCTAATTCTGACAGCTATTCAAAAGATTCAATGCAAGAACTAATAAATAGTAACTAATCAAATTACTTATAGTGATCCTACAATTTAAGCAAGGAATTGAAGTAATTTCAGCAAACACTGAATATTAAACTATGAGTTGAATTTTGTAAATTTACCTAACGTCACATGAACTAATTACACAGATTTTAAAAATTACATAAACTAATTATACACTGATTTTTAAGATTTTCTAGGTTGAAACACACTAATTTTTTTTGCATTCTATAGTTAATTCCATGTTCTTTCCTAGGTTGAATTCTATAAGAGGAACTTATTAGATTTATTAAACGAATTATACTAATTCAGGGAGGTAGATTATTATAATTATTGGCATAACTAAATAATTTTCGACAATGTTCTTTCCATGTTACTACATTTGCTAATTTAGTAACATGGTTTAATTATAAATAAACTAATTTTGACAAATTTATAACTTAATTACCAATTTCTAGAAACTAATTTAACTTCAACAGCAAATTACAGAAAACTAATACATTTTCTAAGTTGTTTCTAATAATTTTCTAAATTCAAAAGTAATTTGTAACGTTAATTTCTTTCTGATTTAAACTAACACTACAAAAATGGACGAAACAGGTGACTAAATTTTTTAGTCGCTAAATGGGGAATTTTAGTCGCAAAACCGAAAAGACGACTAAATTACGACTAAAAACCGTAGTCGTGAAATCCTTCCTCGCTAACTTAAAAGGGCGACTAACAAATGTTTTTAGTCGTCAAATTTGACGACTAACTTTATTTTTAGTCGCAAAATTTGGCGACTAACTTTATTTTTAGTCGCCAAATTTGACGACTAACTTTATTTTTAATCGTCAAATTTGGCGACTAATGACAGCATTTAGTCGCCAAATTCAGTTGCCTTAATAAAACATGTTTTGTGACCATCCTTATTTTTAGTCGCTATTTCGCGACTAATCAGTATCATTGGTCTCCAAATTAGCGACCAATAAATTTTTAGTCGTCAATTCTAGAACTGAAATCGGGTAATGCACCGTTGATAGCTTTGT
>JAOVYX010021035.1:34265-45383 GCA_035668315.1 Drosera spatulata | reverse complement strand
CATCTTGAAGCCGGAGATAGTCATGTGACAGGTTCAGATTCCAGAATTCAAGCTATTTATCTCGCACAAGTGATTTCTTTCTGAAGATATGTAATATGTTTATCCCCTTCTCCATTCTGTTCCCAGAATTGGCGAGTATTTGAAGAGTTCATTTGAAGGATTTGTTTCATTCGTGGTATTTAAGATTATCAATGGATCTTGAGCACTGGTTTGTTGAGTGTATATAGAGAAGTCAGTCTTGCTCATGTGCCGCTCAACCCTGAATGTCAATATCTCTTGGAAGTTCGTCTATTGAGCTTTATTGTTGGAGGATACAGTTCTCGTCCATAACCGTCCATAACCATCATGAAGGTAAATTCGTGGACATTATATGTCAACAGACTTGTACGAGAAGTTCAACATATTGAATACGATGTTTCCAAGATGCTGGAGTGGTCATTTGATATACACTTTTAACTGTAATCAAATGTAATCCATTCAGAAAATGCATTATATCATGGAAAAGAATGAGAACGTGAAGTAACCTGCATCGGTCGACAAGAAAAGATAGAACCACCACACGTTCTTTTCGTTCCAACACATAGCGAAATATGTTTCACGTGCATCCAAGTTCCCGTACGCTTTTCTTTCGCCAAAGTCGTCGACAAGGGTTTACACAGCCAGTAACGTCACACTTTCAGGAAGTTGTCCTTACACCACATTACATCTAGTAACTTTAGTCGAGCAAGAAGTATCTTCTTTAGTCGACCAGCCTTCGTTCATTCCACAGGCCTTGATCGGTCGATCAATGTGAGATGCTCCGGTTTCTTTCTCCAACCGCAAACAATACCACTTGAACGTCTCAGCGGTCACTCTGAGTTTGAAGTCAATGCTAAACAGGAACTTGAGTTCCAATCTGTTCATTTCCAGTTTGCTGACTCCCCCAACTTTGGCATAGTATGCATTGCGATAGAATCTGCAATGCAAGATCAAAGTTGATATTAATATACTGTTCCCTTCAGCAAGATAATGGCAGCACATCATTTACTTTGAGCACTATGCTAAGAGGCCAAAAACAATATATATAGAAAAAAATATCAAATGACACCTGAGGAGGTATAATAATATCAGCTGTGGAACGACATAGAGTCTTACAAGGTATATTGCCAGGAATGCATCCAACATTCATACCGAAGTGGCGATATACGTAACAAATATACTCTGAAAAATCTAGATGGAAACGACAGCTCCAACTCTCAAGTCGAGAGCTTTTTCAAAAAGAAAAGGAAGGAAAATCTTGGACTGCAACCGATACCTAATTCTCTGAAGTCTGATCACGCCAGCATTAGATTAAAAAAAAAAAAAGCTGCTGGAGTAATGGAAAAGAGAGAGAAGAACAATGACAAACAAAATGAAGTTCTTACCCATCATCAATAAACTTTGCTGCCACCATGATACTAGTAATGAGAAGCCGATGAACATTGAGGGAAGTTAAGTGAGCATCGGCGAGCTGAAGGTATCTATCCACATAAATGTATGCAACAATGAAACAAGACGGGCTGCAGCCAGCATACTTGTATATCCTATCCATATACTGCTGTATGGTTATCGGTGCTGCTCTTATACCATCAAATGCAGTTATAACATCCTTTATCTGTGTCTTCTCCAGCAATATCTCACTTTCTTGGACAGATCTCTCAAGCAGAGAGGCCAGAAGAGATACGAACCGTGGTGTGCCAGACGCTCCGGGTGCCAATCCTTTCAGGCCCAATATGTGATAAATGGCGGAGCTCATGTCATCAGAAGCATGATCTATGGCTCCCATATTCTCAAATTCCTGCATAAGGATCATAGTTAACATACCAACAACAAACCCAAGTATTGATTACCATAAGGATGGTGCTAAAGTTGAACCACATCATAGCCATTGTGACTATACCAAGAACTACAGAGATGCTTTTACGCGATGGTGAAAGCAGATAAAGAAGCAAATTGCATAAGTAGCTTAGAAGCCCAAAGTCAGAAATACTTGACAAATAGCCCTCGAGCAAAGCTTGCCAATAGCACAGACACCGAATACAGGTTCTAATGTATATATATATAGACAATTTTCCAATCTTTTTCAACATTGCTGGTTATGGATGAATTTTAGTTCCACCATACGGCCACCCGATTTTGTTTCTACTGAATTAGAACAAAGAAGCAGGAACAGAATATTACATCCAAATGAGATGCAATTGGATCCCAGCTGACATGCAACGAATTTCACGACTATGAAAGTGCAAGAAATAAATCACACATGCCTTTCTCCAGAAGCCACTGATATCACACGAGCAAGATCCTTATTATGTTAAGGAGGAAAACATGTGTTCAAATTAGATGTATCTTCAAATACGTCACAAAACATTTGGACAAAAGTCAGGTTTTCCACATGTACAAAGCTGATGCTGTTTAATTGATTTTACTGATTGCCTCTTTGAAGCATAAATCACAGTTCAAAGTGGTGGTGATGAAACAGATGATTAGGAGTAATCCTGAGATTACCCTAGCAACTTCTTTAACTGCGAACTAGAAAATTGTGGTACCTTTTGATGTTCCTTGAGTAAACTACAATTAAACTTACAACAGAAAAAAAAAAAAAAAAAGTCCCTTGTTCCCTTATCTAGATTCCAAACTGAATACTAACAACAACCAATATCAACTACTTCCAACCTCAAGATCATCAAGAATTTGTTTTGCAATTTCCGACAATTGGCGATTACCTAATTCGTCCTTTGCTCTACCTGCACAAGATCAGTTCTCGTACAGCAGGAAGCTGTCTTTAACCAAAACACTGAAGATGTGAATTGAATTCACATACCATATCTTCATGCAAGTCAAATAAGCAATGTCGAAGAGCGCAAAAACCGGAATTGTAACTCAGTCACTCAAACCATCAACTATCCGGCAAATCAGACATCTCGTAATTCTAGACGAATACTCAATTTCATGCTTTTGCCACTTCAACATCTTGATCTCACTCAAAATCACACAACAAAGCCCAAACCAACGCTTTCATCACCAAAATACAACCACCAACAAACCTCAAAATCACAATACAACACCAAAATTCAAGAACCTAAAATAACTCATTACAGTTCCACACTCAAATCGACATTCGACATGGGCATTTCTTGAATTCTCACAAACCCATCAAACTCAACCCAATCAAATCAAAACAACACATAGCCATCTCACAATACACCACATTAATCTACAAAACACACTCAAAATCAAAACTTGTACACAAATACAAACCACCCACATGCTCAGAACCCATCAATGGCTCACAATGCAAGCTCTGAATCTTCTCCATCTAGAGAGAAAAGGATTTGGTGTCTACACATTCTTCATTGCCTCCATCACCTCACCCCTCTCTCTCTCTCTTTGTTTGTTGCTCCACCTTTTTTCACCACCAGGAAAGAAGCGAGGTAGATGTGGGAGTTGGGATTTTTTGCCATCTTTTTCTGATTTATTTATTATTCCACCGCCTATACAGTTTCTTTACGCTATTCGTGATTCGTTCTCGTCTCACTTCCACTAATGCACGATTTTTTTCTATACGTGGCGTCAAAGTTTCTATGATTACATGGAACTGATTTGAGCATGAAATATAACCGGTTCCTTACCATTTACAAGATTGTGGTATCGTTTTTGATTGGATTGTTTGTTTGATGATTATGTTTTTGTTAATATAAATTTTTGATTTGATTTGCAATCATATCAAAATATCATTAAATGAAAATTTATATTGTGATATTACTTAATTAAATAATGAGCCTTAACGGATTATTGCACAATAATGAACTGATAAGAATTTGAAGAAACAACAGATAATGGTGTATGAGTGAGTGATAGTGTGACCGACATTCTAAAAATTATATCATCATGTTCATCAACTCACTTCATATAATCAAATAATTGAAGTGTGTGTAACAATTATTCTGTTATGACAATATGTTTCTCTAATATGGAGATTCTATATTTTTGTTTTTTAATAAATCATTCTCTATATTATTTTTCTTAATAAAAAAGTAATTATATAATTATTAAAAAGATAAAGCTAAATTAAGAACAAAAATAATTAATTTTAGAATAATTTTTCTGTTTTAATAAGTTTATTTTTCATTTCCATGAATGTTCCAAAATTAGTTTTTTTTCCTTAAAAAATAATTAAGGTAAATGGACACCTATAATAGAACATTAATCAGGCAATAATTGATGTCGTTGTCCTTTAGCATTGGTTATAAAATTATAATCTAATCTAATCTAAGATTAACAACTGGAAAAAAAAAATGGTGGGTGGGATGGTCCTGTCCTGTCCTTTTTGTTTCCTTTTTAGCTTACCTCCACATGTGCCCCTTTGTCTTTTTCTTCGATGTTAATGTCCTAACTCTCAAGTCCAAAGAGGGGAAACCAAGAAAAAATAAAAATAAAAATCACGCATTCTCCATTAGCAAGTAGTAGATTAAGGTTAATTACTTTATACTGAAATCAAATCTGTACACAAATTCTTCCTTGTACGTGTTCCCTATATGCAACATAGAAGCAACGATATGAAAAAAAATACAACTCTTACACACCTCGAGGCTACTTCAAGGTAATGATACCATCTACATAACATAAGAATTCAAACTTTAATACGATGAGAGCCGATTGTTCCCCGTATGCAACAAGCTTCCAACGATGGTTACATTGTCGTCACAAGTTAGTATCACAAACTAGGGACTCCAGGTGCTCGAGATGTAGGATAGGGAATAATTGTACATAAACGAACCAGATCGAACCACTCAAGCCTCTCGGGTTGGATCATTTGGGAATTGATCCTCTCTTAACTGTGAAAAAGAACGCCCAAAAACATAAGCAACTTCTGTCATTTGTTAGGGAACGCGCATAAAATAGAAGGAACGAAACCGAGCAAGATGAAAGAACATACAGTTCAGCCAGTATGGATGGAAGAAACTCTGTTCGACCATACCTCTGCGAATTTAGGCTATATGTGCTTAGAATTTTAATGAAATCAGTGTCTCACTGTGCCATTAGTAACAAGCCAAAGATAAATAGCTACTGCACAAAGAATTAAATCAATAAGAATGATTACAGGTATAATACAACATTAGGATGCATACTCAACATCAACCAGCCTGTGACAGCTAAATTTCTATTTTTCATTTTTGACAGTCAAATAACTAAATAATGTACTCCATAGAGATAACACTCGTGTCCAGCTCATTAGTACAGATATCACTCTCATAACATCACAGCTGCCATAATGATCTCACTCCATAGAGATGGGTCATTCACATATCTGGAAAGGGGAGAAGAAGTGTTGGTAGTTTCCAAGTATGCTGCAAACCCAGTTAGTCAAGAGTCGAGACTCATTTCATAGCCACGTTGGTCGATCATGGCGGGCCTAGATGGGCCAAACAAATAATGACACGAGGACCGAGCTGCGAAAATAACACCATACTTGGCCCCAAGGCATAGCAATGCATATCAATTAGCATGTCTTGGTTTATTTTTGTTGCAGTTACCTTTTGGTCGTTTCCCATTGGCAACAGGTGGATTTTTCCGTCCTTATTTGGCTGTTGCTGGTTTTCTTCATAATGGTCCATTGACCGCCTGCAGAAATTCGCCAACACCAGATTCACCGTTGGAGAAGGCTCCACTGCGGTTCACCCTTGCAATGGGCAAGTATATGATCAGCTGCTGCACCTTCACCTGCACGGAGACAGCCAAGGGCGGGGGCTTGTCGGTAGGAGAAACTCATCGTTCACCTCCAATCCATCAGATAGCATGTTGAACAGCTTCTGACTGCAATGAAGCACAATTCAGGAAATAAATATTGAGGCAACCAGCAACTCATCTGCAAATAATATACAGAAGTTGTGAAGGAACCGTATTGGTGAATCTCAATATCAACTATGCCTGCCTGCGTGCACGAATGAGCAACTGCATCCATGCCCTTGTTGCTGTGCGTGTTTGTGCAGTTTCTTAGTGATCAGTCAACAAACATGTACTACAGTATCACGAAAACCAAACCAGCTACTCATTGAACTGATGTGGGAGGAGTATAATCACTAGAAGAGCGGCAAAGAGATGCAAGTCAATAGAGTTTATTTGACACCGCCGAACAGCTGAATAAGCTAATGAGCAACACTGTACAAGCAAAGCATTCAGGAGCTATTATGAAAATATACTTCTGAGTTCATGATGGATTAGGTACCTTCATGATATGTAATTTTGAATGTGGTGATGACATCCAAAAGCTCCTTTCATGGATTCAGTAAGAACACCTTCAGTGAGCAATGGATGAAGAGCTTGGGTTGTATGGTACTTGAACATCTGCCACGCTCAAGTCCCTTCCTCCTTAGCTTGCCGCGGATCAGGTCATTGCCATGCCATTCCTTAACCTCTTCATGAAGCAAACCCACGATATTTTCATTAAAAGAGTTCAAGAGTTGTTCAACAAGCCCATATATAGATTTGTGTTTCAAAACTTCCACCCATTTCCTAAACCAAGGGCTTTCTCCTTCTCCATATGATTTGCAAGAATTGCAAGACAATCATGTATAGCTTCTACTTGAGCATGAGAGTTATCTTCGGCAAGAAAGGTATGAATCTTCCTATCGACGTCAATCCAACTACACCCCGGGCTCTTCTTCAATCTAAGATCTCTAATTTTCAGCCTCACCTTTTGCGCCTCATCCCACATCTTCAGAGATGCATACATATTTGCTAGGATAACGTAGGTTGATAGATCATTAGGGTCCTTTTTGACAAGAAAATCAGCAATTTCCTCTCCCAGCTGCAGCTCTCCATACAAATGGCAAGCCGAGAACAATGTACTCAATAACCCGGCGTCTTCTCTGATCCGAGGTTCTTTTTGCAGGATAGCATACGCTTCATGCAATCTGCCAGCGCGTCCAAGAAGGTCCAACAGACACGAGTAGTGCTCAACCGTAGGTTCAATACCATAATTGGACTGCATTTGATCAAAATAATTATATCCTTCGTTGACTAATCCTGCATGGCTACAAGTAGATAACACAGCAAGAAACACAACTCTATCAGGTTCAATGTCAGTCAGTTTCATATCCTCAAACAGCTTTAGCGCCTCGAATGGGCGACCGTGAGATCCAAAAGCTGTTATCATCGAAGTCCAAGAGACCAAGTCCCTTTCCGGCATTTGATTAAACACGGAACGTGCATCCTCAACGGCACCACATTTAGCATACATGTCCAGGAGAGCCCCCATGACCAACTCATCCTTCTCAAATTTGCAATCTTTGATATAGTCATGGATCTCCTTGCCCACATCTATAGCTGCTAACTGCGAACAAGCAGATAAGATGCTACAAAACGTAGCACGATCAGGGTTTACTCTGGCTTCTCTCATACATCTGAACACTTCAAGAGCCTCAGTAAAGCAGCCAATTGAGACATACCCAGAAATCATTACATTCCACAAAATCACATACGCCTTGGGAATAAGATGAAACACACGTTCGGCCATTCCGATGGCTTCACATTTGAAGTAGAAGTCTATGAGTGAACCAAAAACGAAGATATCGGTCTGATCCAAAACATTTTTCACCACATAACCATGAATAAACTTCCCATAATATAAGTTAGCTGATCTCGAACAAGCCATCAATAGGCTGCCAATAGTGGTCAGGGTGGGTTTAGTACCCTCCTCGTTCATCCTTCTGAACAGTTCCATACACGTTTTACTATCTCCTTGTAAACTATACCCCGATATCATGGAATTCCATGCGACAATGCTCTTCCTAGGCATCTTCTCGAATAGTCCTCTAGCTATCTCAACACAACCGAATTTCCCATACATGTCGACCAAGGCAGAACTCACATAACCATCCAATGCAAAACCTTTATCCAACAACTCCCTATGTACCCTTTTCCCACCCTCCACGTCCAACAGTCTCCCACAAGCCGAAATAACCGTCGTCAGCGTAACAGAATCCGGCTCAAACCCGAACCTCTTCATCTCCCCATACGCCCCCAACGCCCTTTCGCACTGCCCGCTCTGATAATAACACGAAATAACACAGTTCCAACACGCCACATCCCTCTCAGGCATTTCGCCAAACACCTTCACCGCGTCCCCGAACCGACCACACTTCCCATACATCCCGACGACCCCACTCGAAACAACCACATCTGCCAAAACCCCATTTCTCATCACCCTTCCGTGCACCATTTCCCCCAACAAAACCCTCCCTAAACCCCCGCACGCCTTCAGCACGCTCGGGTACGTGAACCCGTCTGGTTCAAGAACCCGGCACCGAAGAAGCCTATCGAATAACTCGAGCGCCTCTTCGAACATGGTGTTCCTCGTGTAGGATGCTAGCAAGGTGTTCCAGATGGTGATGTCTGATGGGTTTTCCATGGTGACGAGGATTTGGTGGGATTTGTGGGGATTGTTGTGGGATGTGTAGAGGTTGATTAGGGTTTTGGTGAGTTGGGTGTGGTTTTGGAGTCCATGAGTGAATGTTTTTTGGTGGATTGTGGCGAGGAGTTTGAGAGGGGGGAGAGTTTTGGCGGGTAATCGGAGGAGATGGAGAAGGAGTCGAGGGTCCATTTAAATGGAACAGGGAAAATTGGCATTTGGCTGGATCCTTATTATTTCCTTTTCAAAATAATATAATTGGCTGGATTATATGAGTTTGATAACATTGAGTTTTTTTCAAATTGTATATTTTACTGGATTATATGGGTTTGTTTTTTATATTTTGTATAGGCAAATTGATAGAAGGGATAAGACGACTACTTCATATCGGACTATGTCCAAATATTAGTGAAGTAAAACGTGCTTAGTAGCGTCTATTTCATCTTAACTATCTTGCGTCATCACCGGCCATATTAGTGATTGTCTAGTTAAGTCCTAGTCGAGTGAAACCGAGTGCGATCAAAACCCTGGACTAAGAAAAAATAAATAAATTATAGTCTCGTTTTCAAATGCATTTTTCCAGGAGCCCCGGATTCCATAGAGATGTCACAGACCAAGCTTGTGCTTGAGTTGCTCCAAGAGATCATTTAAGAAGCATCTTGGCGAATAAATCAGCGAAATCCTTGCAAGAACTGATCGCTGAATATGCATGACTCCTTCCTTTTGAAGCTCATGCGCATAAAAGTACTTAAGATAAATGTGTTTTGCTTTGCCATTTTTAATTAATCCTTCCTTGAAATGACTACATAAGGTGGGAGGAATTCCACATGAGTGTTGAATGTGTTGAAACATCAGAAAAGATGGATGAACCACAATTGGCTCCTATAAATTGCGAAGCAGTGAAATGCCGTTTTATTAACTAAGCTTATAAATTTTACAAGTAAATCTGAGCGGAATCTTTCAGCTTTTTCACTACAATGCCGAATGCATTACAAAACAAAAGGCTCAGCAATTTGCCTGGAGGTCCAACCTTCTTGAGCTCTATGTTACAATGTGGAAAGGTATCATCCAATACAGCGAAGTTCACAAGTCCAGAACACTGACAATATTTGCTCGAACTTTGGAAGAATCCAACTCTTGCGCGTCTTCATTGATGACATTATTGTCCACTTCGTCTGCAGGTGTTCTCAAAGGTGATGAGAAGTTCAAGCATACACCTTCAAGTAGGTCATCAAATGATGCAGAGAGATCTAGGGAGGTGAATTGGTGATACTCCACGAGTTGCCGAAGGCACTCATTTTCCCTTGTCAGATTGGAGTTCTCGTAAGCTAGTCTTGATTTCTCAGCCAGCAATGCCTCCAATTGTAGCCTCACCTGCAGCCACGCACAACAAATTCACTCATTCATGAACGTATATGGCATAAACATAATTTTTCATCTGTAAACTACAAGAACAGCCAGATGAAGCAATGACGATTTTGAACTAACATTTACAGACGTCGCAAACGTTTTTCAGCGAGCGGAGCCGAGTTCACATTTTACCAGTGAGTTGTTCTATTTAGTTATAGTTTTCTGGAACTAAATAAGCCTGATAAAGCTATCCCTACATTCTCTTCATCGTGTTAAATGGAGTGCAATATAATCTGTGCTTTCAGCCAATGTTCAGTTAAAGCCGAGTGACAGTGTGAACAGAGCTTACCAAATCCTCTTCTTCGGGTATTATTCCGTTCTCAAATCGATCTCGAATCTCTGATTCTCCTCTTCAAGAGCATTGCATCTTTCTTTCATGAAGAAGAAATCTTTCTTCAATGATTTCAGCTCTCTTGCCATTTCTACAGCCTTTGTTGCCATGGATACTGCCATCTGCATGATCAGTGATACATTGGTTCAATCACGGCATTGGAATCATTAAAAGTAGCTCGATTTGGGGATAAATGGACATAATATTTCTTACACTTCTCGCTTGCTTCAGCTTGTCATATACTTGGTTCACGCTGGCAGCCTTATCTGACAGATGACCATCTGCAGCACTTGATGTTTCATGGAGGTCAAGCTTCCTCTTCTTTCCCTTCTTCTCTTCCTCGTCATCTTTTACCTCGTCAAATTTTACGGGACTTCTGCTCTCTGCTTTTTCCTCAGATTCTTTATTTTCAAGTATATCCGTCAAGGTGGGAGGTTTAGCTAGTTCTCTAGCCCCCTGAAGTTCAAACAAATCAGAAAGGACATAATTTATAAACTCAAAGTTTCACCATTTCGGGTTCCATGTCTCAATTAGAGCAAACATGAGGAAAAACATACTTCCAAAGAAAAGGAGAATCAAAATTTACATTTTTTCGGCAATTTAGTTATGCTCGGAACTGTCACTAGTGAAACTGAAAGTGTAGAACTTTCACATGTGAATTGGACTTATCTTTTACCCCAAAAACCATGGCTAGTAGGTTATATGATTTTCACGTATATAAGCTGTTATCTTTTTCTATACAAATATCAATGTGGTTAACCAACTCACCACATAACCTCAACAACAAGCAATCAGTTATGTAGAATAAAGCAACTTAACAGGTTGGCCTCAAGGTACTAAAGTATTTCAAATTTAGATCCTGGGATAGTAAGAGATGATTTGCAACTCTTTGAGGGCGCTTTTCTTCAAAAACCTACCTATACTACATTGCCAAAGATTATACAGTTCT
>JAOVYX010021035.1:0-34165 GCA_035668315.1 Drosera spatulata | reverse complement strand
AGAAGATACTATTCACCTTATCTGAGGAATGTAATCGAGTTCTGATTCATGAAAACTAGGCCTCAACTGATATCCAACGATACGTGGCCTCAGTTACCTGGTTTTGTAACCCGCTTCACGTACCACGTATAGGGAACAACTATTATACTACATTGCTAAAGATTATACAGTTCTAGAAGATACTATTCACCTTATCTGAGGAATGTAATCGAGTTCTGATTCATGAAAACTAGGCCTCAACTGATATCCAATGATACGCAGCCTCAGTTACCTGGTTTTGTAACCCGCTTCACGTACCACGTATAGGGAACAACGTTTCAAGAATGCGGTGCCCAGGAAAAAGTGCATATAATTTTCGGGATTAGCATACGAGTCATGCTTACAACCTGGGCGAAAGCTTCCTGGTAACTATAGCACCAACTTGTATGGAGGAAATGCAGAATCTAACAATTCGACTTATACTATTACTTGTCTTTGGTGAACTTCAGAGTACAGAGAATAACATTTCATAATGTACATGCTACAGACACTCAGCACAGAAACATCCAAAAATCCATTTTTTCAGCACCCCAATACTTCAAAATCAAAATCAGATCCAAGGAGCCAGATCCCAGAGTCCCAACATACCATCAGAGCACTATCCAGATTAGACCGTAACCTCGACAGAGAACCTGCAACCGCATCGAATCCCCTCATCAACATAATCGAATCCTCCTTCAACCTCTTCCCTCCATCGCATCCTCCCCCACACTGCCCAACAGAATCACACACCAAAGAAAAACGAAGTCAAAACCCTAAACCCCAAAACCCTAATCCCATAACCCCAAACACATAATCCCCCATCACCACTCACCTGCTCACTGGAAGACAACGAACGCAAACACAGAAACCTCCTATTCCCGACCAGATCATCTACCCGGTCCTGCAGCTCGGCCCAGAACCGCCTCTCGGAGGAAGGACTCGACCGAGGAGTCCCAGATGCCGCGGTCATTGAGGGCAGATTAAGGGACGAGGAAGCGAGATGAGGCTGCGAGGGAGGTGGGTTTTGTGTGGGAGAGATTGGTGATGATGTGTTGTTGGTTGGGTGGTGAGGAGATGAGAGGACAAGTGAGAGAGCCATTGGAGAGGAGAGAGAGAGAGGGGAGAATTGGTGAGTGCAACGGCTAGTTTTTTTGTGTTGAATTGAATTATGTGAGCTGCTTTGTTGAATGTTTAAATATTACGTACAAGATCAACGGTCCGAAATGGTGTGGGAAGGAGGATGGTGGGCTGTGACTTCTTGGGCTATGACCATCCCGGGCCCAAGGACGAATGTCAATGCCACATTGTTATGGGGGATTCAGAATGATCTTGAAGTGTTAAGTGCATTCTCTTTCGTGAAGTATCGGCAGAAACGTTTTCATGTGGTTGGTTCAGAATGCATATACAGCTATCCTTTAGCTGATAGATGTAAGATTACGTTGCTGATTATGTTGCTTTGTCGTTCTTGTAGAGGTATAAAAGCACTAGGATTTGGAGATGTTGACAATCAAAGATCGTTATAAGTTAACCAATCTGGGTTGGTCTAATGATGTTCGACTCAACCTGGTAAGTGGTTAATTAGTAAGTGGTTAATTATTGTGTTTTATCGATGAAATTCATCTTGTCAGTGTCAGAACCTTGAGAGATTTTTTGATAAATGATAAGCTATCAACAGACATAAACAATGTGCAAAGAGAATAAGTTAAATTAGCATCATAGTTAACCATAATCTATTGCATAAAACATGAAGACAGGGTTGCATTGATGCCAGAGAACTGGTCTCTTAAAGAAGACTGGTAATCAAGCACCAGCAGCTACTCCTTGTTACTAAATTATTGAACTTCAGAAAGAGCTAGTTCATAATGCGATATGTTGTAGGCTTTCCTATCTATCTCATAATGCGTAGAATAAAGTTCGTTTTGCAGAACACAAGGCATGCATTGTTGTTATGACAATAAAGTTTCAACAAATACGTAATCTCTCTGAATCAGATATTGATTATTCGTGCTGAAAATTATCGGAATGCAACAAACACTCTAGCATAGGAATGTACATTTACCTCATTTGGCGCTCCCGAATTAAGAGATTACCTATGAATTAACATGCTTATCCGAGCACCTGTAGGGCCTGACCTTTGTTGTTATGTCCGAAGTGCAGAGAATTTGCTTTAAAAGGACTTCGACCATGAGAGTGCTTGGAATACTACTTAAGGGCTTTAAATCATTGTTAGCGCTAATCAGCTGTTTAGATTTTTAAAACAAATAAACAATTAGTAGGACGGACAAAGTAATCTTAAGAAAATGAAAAGGCGAATGACATTCGTCATTAAGGTGATCATATTCTGCCGCCTTTTTAGGCGGGCCAAAATATTGTTCCGCGATATCATTGTTGGAGTCTGGGTTTTTTGCTGGTTTCGCGCAATAACATAGAAGAAGCAGTTCAGAAATCGACTCGGTATAGTCGCCAAATCATGGATCGAGGAAACTGAATGTGGAATCACTGCTCAAGGGGAAGATTAACTGTGAAGCTCCATATGATCAAAGTAGTGCAGAATGTACCAGAACTCCGGAATCATGTCAAATCATATAATTATATTTCCTCTATTGAGATTTAATTTGATCTTCTGAAGCTAGTTTCCTGCACACATTTAAATCCTTATGTATCGTAGCTTATAGAATGCTTGGTCGACGATCATTCATTATTGTCATACGTGTCTTATAATAACCCAATGGACCAAATTAGTATCCACAGACAAGAGAGTATATAAAAAGGAATGGTAACTCAAAAAAGAAATATGAAGAATGAGCAAATCAAGCTAGCACCAAACAATCACACAATGACCAATGCGATTTTCCCTCTAATTATACACCAAAGTCCAAAACACAGAACTATTATGGTGCTACTCATCAACAAAGACATGATCATTTTCTAGCATAGGTTGGTTTGATTAGTTTAGACAAGGCTGATAACTAGGTGCTGGCTACTTCACATGTATCCAACGGATGCTGTGATCTTTATGGTAATAAGTTTAGAGGTTGCACCATGTGACATAATGATCAAGCTAGCCTTTCATAATTTGCTTTACATCTCTTTGTTATATTTTGGCGCGTTTCGTGTAGCCACATTTTTTTTGACCTCTTTTACATTTGTAGTATCTTGATCATACTTGTGACATAGGATATATATAGGGTAGAATCCCTTTTGTCATCATTTTAACTACATTAAAAGAGTTGTAGTTGTTATACTACTTCAGAAAACATTAATCGATTACTTTACTTTGAAAGTCTAGCAGGGTTAAAGAGCTAACTAGACATTCCTGGAATCTATATAAATAATGGTCTAAATATGAACCAACAATATTTTAATGGCCTTGCAGAATAAGAAATTAGGTTCTTCTTGTTTTTAGTCAAATATGGAAACTCCTAACAATGCCAATTAGGTAGATTAACCTGTGATGCTTACAACGGAAAATTTTGAACTATAGTTTACTCTAAAAGTTAAGGTACATTCCATCTGTATCGTCGATTATTGGTTTGGACGAATTGGACTATAATGGAAGTAGTAGATCTACTCGTTTTCTTTGATGAAATTCCAGTGCAGTATTGGAAACCAGGTAATGTTAGTACGGAAATGCTATGATGTTTATTTTCTAACCGTGTTTAGTCTAAAACGTCATGATATGACTTCAATTTGTTGATAATAATTCATCACTCTGGTCCTCGGGTTAAGGATGTCTTTGAAGGGAATAATCTGGAACACAAGCGAAAAGAGATGCGGCGGGTTGAAGTCGGAGAACCATAATGTTTAATACTTACCTCTTTGTCATTCTGTGTAAGCTCATATCACACAACGAACTGTTTCCTTAATCGTCATATTATCATAGTGTAACTAGTTATCCTGAGACTCGCGAGTTAATTCTCGACGATGTTATCTGTTCTGTTTTGTCACAGCCAAATGGTATCTCTTACACGTCGACATCAATTGCCTTAAGTTGCCAATCATCTTAGTGTCTGTGTTGGGGAACTATGGGGCTGTGAAAATAGAAAGGAAGCGTTCTTCCTTGTTCTCCTGATATGTCTATGTTCATGGAACATTTCATTGTCAAACAGAATGATTTAGATTTGATCAATTCATCAGACGAATCAGAATCCATTCATGCAATCGATTATTACCTATGGAGGCAAGCGCGTTGTCACGAGATTAGAATTTCGTTATCCGTACGACACTCAAGTTACTCACTTCTTCGTTTGAGCTCAGCCTACTCGTCTCCCAAAAATGATGTTTGAGAACACAAGGGAGTTTGGACTTGGAAACAAGCTTGTATTGAGAATACTTGAAAACTTACAAAGCTTTGAGCTTACAAGAATGTGGAATGAGTTAGGGATGGTTTGGCAAATGAGCCTTGCACCCCTTTATATACATCTTCATGGAGAGTTCTAGACTTGACATCTAAACTCTTCCATATCCTTCTCCTATGTACAAGAATTCTCTAGAAAACTTTTCCTAACTCTAGGGAATTCTAGAGAATTCCGGAGAACCCTAAAGTTCTCAAGAAATGTATGAAATTGTCTAAAAAAAATATGAAGAACACTAGACAATTCTTGAAAGTGAACCTCACAAATTAGTCCGTCCGTGACAGCGTACCAGTAGCGGGAACAAGGATGCCAGAGAACGAGATAATGAACCTCCGATCCACAGACCAGTACACAGTATCGTATGTTGTACACGAGAATGCTGCGGAACGCAATACAGCTCTTTTCAGGTCGCGTTTAGCCCGTACCTTCACCACGTCTAAACAGAAGTATATACACATTATCCATGGATAAGGTATGAGTAACTGATACTGAACAAAGTGATAAACATAGCAGGACACTATACACCTTTGAATTTGTTCAAATATTTTCTTGTCAGTATCGTTAGAATGCGTGCAAGCTAAAGTTGAACTAACACTGGTGGTTATGAATCTCAAAGCCCCCACCAAAAACCCTCCCTTTCTTCTCCTTCACCAAATAAGGGCTCTGAAAGACACACGCCTACACTATGGAAGAAGTTTTCTTCTGTTGTGCGATGATAGTCAGAATCTATAATAATGGAATATTATAGAATGACAAATATGAGAATTCCATTATGATGTGTGTAAAGCAAGAATATATAGTGGAAAATACATCGTAAATACGTAACTACTAACACATCTGATTTCTCTAACATTTTCTTTTTTTCTTTTTTATATTTGTGTGGAATAACCTATAATTTACAGTGAGATGTTCATTTGTATTTACTGATGAATAAAAAACGTGCCACAGAAGGCCTATAGACCAGAGTGGATGCCAAACCCAATGACCCATTTGTTTCCCTCTATAAATTCACCTCCTCATCTCATTCCTCTCAACTTCAAACTTGCCCATCTTCATTTCCCTTCTCATATTTCTCTCCAAACCCCATTTGAAAATCACAAGCAGAATGAGTTTCCCAGTCCTTTTCATGTTCCTTCAGTGACAAATAATCACATAAAAAACTAAAAACATTTAGTTTCTCTTTCGAAAAAGGACTACGAACAAGAACCTTCTCTGTTTCCTCCCCTTTTCTGCCTCACTATCTGCTGTGTTTTCTCCTCTGTTTTTCACTACATAAACTCACTCTTTGCACCACAACATGGCTATTAGCATTTCCCATGGCCTCCAATGCTGTCTCGATCCATGGACGATCGAGCCGCGGATCCTACGGCTCAAGTTATCCCAACCAACACCTCTTATGCCCACCATTGAGACTATCAGTGAACCCGAGAGCGAAACCAATCAAAACAATCACATTGATTCTCAAACCAAGAACGATGACTCAGTCGGGTGGAGTTTCTTGCAATCCATAACCAACACTACACCACCCACTTCAATGACCACCAATGTTAACAATGAGGAGTATGTTCACCCCATGGCGAAGCGATCATCCTCGATCCTAAGTGAAAAAAGCCTAGAAATGTGCACGGAGAGCCTAGGGAGCGAGACGGGCAGCATAACAAGCGATCAAAGCGACGAGTTCCCATTCCCATGTTTCTGCAACTACAATGAAAACAAACACAATCCCTCGAGAACCCGCGATTTAGGCGCACCTAGGAGGCTGCTTTCGCGTTCCACAGCCAGCTTCCCGCCGCCACTGACTAGCATGAATGGAGTTCAGGTCAGGGGGCATAGAGAGGAAGGCAGGCTAGTCATGATGGCAGTTTCTGTTGAGGCTTCAAGGGCTTGCTTCAAGCCCCAGAGGGAAGATGGGCGCCTCACGCTTCGCTTCGTCGAGCATTGCTTCGATGATGATGCTGAAGATAACCATGACGACGACCAGGGCGACGATGATGAATGTGGGTACGGAGATGAGGATTTGGAGATCGGAGTCGGAGTTGAGAAGATGCATAGGAGGCCAAGCAGGTGCAATGAGGGTGGAAACAATAACAGAGAAATAGTAGCATGGGAGCACTTTTGGGTGGCTTCTTCTTGAGAAAAAAAATATTTAGTGGCTTTGTTGACATTGCTATGTTTTTTTCAAGGTCACTTGATGGTTCTCTTGGAAGTGTTTCTTCTTGTACTAATTTTTAGGGTACTTTTATTCTCCCTTTTGAGTCAATTTGCTAGTATCATGTATTGGCAAGTGACTAGCTACAAGGGAATGCATTGATGGTTCATGTTAAGAGGCACCATTTGAAGTTGATGATAAGTTATGAGTCATATCTGTTTCCGAACTATGTCTTATTGTAAATAAGGAGACTGAATGCTCAATGGTGTCTCAATTGATTTGCAACATGAGTTGTTATCTTGAAAGTTGATGCGAATTCGGATAATGTGATCATTCGTATGTTCCGAGATTACGTAATGTTTGTTCTGGAATGCACGTTAACTTAGGATTATGAAGTTTGTTGACTCCTGGTTTATACAGATTAGCTTTTTTTTGGTGTGCATATAAATTTGAGAGGTTATGAGTTTCTAGTTATAATCAAACATGTTAAAAAGCACAACCAAGGGAAAGTAAAGGGCATGTGCATGACCATGACATCAATTATGGATTTAGCCAAACGTTACAAGCTTGGGAAATAATTATACAGACCAAACTGCTAGGATTGCATGGCCATAAACACATGCAGGGCCATGTTTGGAATTATGACAAGTGAGTATGTTGAAACAATTAACAAACATGTCAAATTCATAACCATCCTTGTGTTCGATTTCACTTTTCCATATTCATCCATTTAAATTCATAGCCTGTGTTATTCTCTCGTATAGTAAGAACATAATTTTTCCACATGGGTTTCGTGTTTATGTTACAAGGAACAGTCAATAAACTAGTGCTAAGCAACAATCATCATATATTTTTAAAAGTTCAAAATCTTGAATTTAAAAAAAATGCAGAAATCTTTTTTAAATCCTAACATGCAATAAAAATAATGATTCTAACAATTAATTAAATGTTGTTTGGAACATAATCTTTTTATCTCTTCCACGTTACCAACTCCCTTGTGAGAATCCATGGCCCCTCTCTTCCCCACACGTGGTCATATACAGGGACTTTTTTCTTAAATGATACAGAAAATAAAAAAGAAATTCAAATCATATCCTATTTTAAATTTATTTTTAATCTAATACGTTTGATCCTTGTTGGCCAGAAGAGGCGTTGTGGTTCTCTCTGAAAAAAAAGACAGTGTTCGTGTTCGGCATGAAGAAAGACGCACTACGCGTCTTGAAAAGACGCAGGGCATGTTTTGCTGTGTTATTTTTTTCCCGAACAAAGATGTAATCGGGTCCACGCTTGCTTTTCGTACTCCCGCAGCAGAGTTCACTCTAATGATACTTTGCCACGTGGTGTCGTCTGGGGTCAATGTGCATAAGCCTCTCCCAGTGCTTGGTCTTTTTTCACGGTGACAAACGTCCACAAAAAAGGAGTAGTATCCACGACATGAAATGTCAAAGAAAGTAATTCATGCTCTCTGAAGTCTGCACGCAGGTTGAGGGTTTGGGATTTTTTTCACACCCAAAGACGCGGGACATCTATAACAAAAACACAGGGCGTCTTTCTTCATGACTCAAACGTACGGTATCTCTTCTCATTACAAAGATCAAACATATTACATTGAGAATAACTGGGATATAATTTGAGATTATTTTGTTTCCCATACTATATTAAGAAGAAATCCCATGCATGGCCACTTGCGTGAGGCTCAATCCAACGAATAATAGGTTTTGATATCAATTGTCAAGATTAAAAAAAAATAAAAAATACAATATTCAAAGTGGACCAAATTAACATACTTATATATAAGCCGAGGTCATTCGCAAAACCTTGAGTACATATAAATACACAGACTATTTCATTTTCTTCACGAGCAATATTTGTAACCAACAAGTTCACATATATCTCAAAACATAAATAATTGTTAATCCTCTTAGGATCCCAAGTTTTGTGGTTCATGTTAATAGAGTGCATTATAGTAATCACTAGTAATCTTGCTTTCAATGCTTGGATCATTTGCACTTTACATGGTCAAGAGTTGTAGCAACACTTGGTTTCGGCATCCTATAGTTTGATAAATATGTACTACAAATTCGAAAAGATAGGAGTAGTATATATTAAGTTTACTAATGTGTATTGTTGAATATAGTTATGGAATAACCCCATAACCTGACAAAACACAATATATAATTCTTAACCTTTTATGGGTTGACAGTTACTATTGTCGTAAAGTTACTGTTTTATTTCGTAAATCTTTTGTGATGCCACCTAGAAGCCAAATTTATTATTGGTGAAATCAATTAAACCCTTTTTGAAAGTGGAAATTAGGCCCTTTGACAAAAAATAAAAATAAAAATCAATTAAACCCTTTTTTAAAGTGAAATTATTAAATAAGTAACACTACTTTTCAAGTTGATTTCCATCATATTGTAAGATTACATTGTAAAGTAATCTTCAAAGTGTTAAAAAAGGATTCGTTGGCACCCAAAAAAATGGAACTCGTGGGCCCCAAAATCCGTTGAAATGATCAAGCTTCAATATGCGAGCTTTTAACATTATTAGACCATTTTATAAATAAAATTATCAAAATAGATTTATAAATAAATTAATTATCAAAATGTGTCTGTTTTTAAAATGTACTGAGAAAAAACGACCTGCGTTATTCCCAGAAGAAGACGCAGAGCGCCTTTGGTTGAATTAAACGCGCAGGGCGTCTTCCCGTGACTAGCGAAATAATCTCCACACCCCACACCCCACATCCACACCCATTAATAACATTATAATTCAATCAAAACACTTTAAATATTATCATTATGTTGAAAATATAACTCCGTATATTATCATATTTGTTATGATTGATTCATTTAAAAAATATAACTTTGTAAAAAATAATGATTGATCAACTGTTATGGTTATATTGATATAACTTGAAAAATTTTAACATGATATATGGATGATATGATATTGTAATTACAAAAAAACAAGATCAGATATTTTTTATTAATTACAAATATCTTGAATATATGGATAGTTTTTCCGAACTAATTATAAAAAAAAACATCGGGAGGGGAGACGAGCCCTTTTTATAGAGAGAATGGAAGGGGAAGCACACAAGGAGGCCGATGTGGGTGGGAGTTTCATAGAACGCTAAAGGCGCCCTATGCCTTCATCCTAATTAACTAAAGGCGCATGACGTCTTTTCTTGTACTAAAGGCGCACGACGTCTTTATTTTGAGATCGCGTAGGACGTCTTTTCTCACTATATTTTAAAAACATTCATTTTAATAACTAATTTCTTTGTGAATCTATTTTGATAATTTTATTTATAAAATGACCCAAAAATATAAAAACCTCTCAATATGCCCAACCATGTTTTGGTCTCACCTTAATTTCGTTTGGAAAATACTCCTAGCAGGCTAGCACTCATCAATTATGAAGACAAGAAACTGGTCCAAGAAAAACGAACGTGAATAATTTTTTAATTTAAATTAACGCGTATAAATAAACAAAAAACGTGGCTGATTAGAATAAACCAAGACAGCTGATTCTTCACTCAAACTGGAATTTTGTTTTACGGGGTTGATTTTTTTCCTTTTTTATGTTTTAAAGTGTTGAATTAGATATATTTTCTGATTTGATAAAAAAAATCAGTTATAATAATTGATTTTAAATCAATATCTACAAACCCGTATACATATTACATCATATGAATAAAAAGGGCAAGAAGTTCGTAGAAAGATGGAAGGTACAAGATCCAAAAAATAACTAAATAACACAATACTTTATGTGAAAAATATGAGTATTAGGAGAAAAATTCAGGACATCATCAGGAATCCTGGTGGCAAACTAATACACTAAGAGAAAGATAAAGGAGGTGGGGTCATTATAACTCTTTATAATTGAGAACATCTTTTCATTCGAGTATATATATAATGAGAACACTAAAAATCCTATTCTTCTAATATGGGTCAGACCCAACTTACATGATAACATAACCAGGGATGTATATTATATTAAATAACCTAGTGGGACTCTGTCCTCTGCACCCCTAATCAGTGACTCTCTATATGCATCTGTCAAGATTTTGAAATAATTGATAATCTTAATCATTCATATATTCTAATGATTGTTTAGAGATATATCAACGACAACAATATATATAAGAAAAATCATCCATGCTGTAAAAGACAATGTAATAGTTGTTGTAAATATTATAGGTTGACGATTTTATACCGTAAGTTAAAAAATCTATATTGTAAGTTGATAAATATGTAGAATCAAATTTTTAGTGTATTTTATAACTAAAATCTGACGTGTATACATTCAACAAGTTATAATATAACCAACAGTTTGCAACAATTATTACATTGCCTTTTACAACACCAATGACGTGATCATATATAAAAGTAAGGTAAAAGATCTACAGATCGTGTGTCTTTCAAATGCACCATAATTAATCAACACTACAAGAGATAGTTAAATGTACAATGTCTTTTTATACATTTCTCTCTTATCCGGTGGATCCCGGTAGTTATCATAAAAAGAAAAGGATGCCCAAAAAATTATTGAGAATAATTTACTCATATTTGATGGAATGATAATATTATAAATGTATAGATAGATTCATGAAACTCTATCTATTGACAATTAATTTTGTGTTGAAACTCACAACAACATCGATTGTGAGAGCTTCTAAATGATTACACAAAACCGATTGTTTCTAGTATTTTTAATTTTCTTCCGTTCTAAAATAAAATAAATGTTTAACTATTTTTATTATACAACGTATATTTAAAGAGTTTCTTTCGTGTTCACGATACAACAAAATGACCTCACTACCTCAGAGTTAAAATATATATCTTAAACTAATAATATTTTATAATAATTTTTCCAAAAATGATGTTTGATCATTCAACACAAATCAAATTTGACATCGATAAGTGTACATATTAAAAATGTTTTAATTTTTTTTGGGAGTGAGCGAGTATTTTATTTGGACTAGCTTCATCTCTAGCTAATCGTGCAGTATAGCAAGGTCAAGAACCTTAAGAAGTCATTGTCAATATTCATGAATTCTCGAATATGCTTCAATACGGTTCAAAAATAACCTTTGTAGCATTTGCACCACAAGCTTATATAGTACTATTTCATAAATTAATTGCAACATACATACGAAGTATAGACGTGGACGTACATGCCATATATGGTTCATATGGATATGATCTTTTTTTGGAATGAACGGCCATTAAATTAGTATCTACTACTACAATATATTACATATTTTTTTCTTCATATTCTAATGTTTTGTAATTACACGTAAGAAAAATGTTTGGAGACCTCACATGTTGGCAACCCATGGATGTGTCCTGGTCGTCGTCGCCAACCCAAATCCTCATCTTGTGGCTTCAACATCTTGTGGCTTCAACATCTTGTGGCTTGGATACAAACTCAATCAATGGTGTCCATTCACCAGCTGGTAGTTTCACTTCAATGTTGGTAATAAATTTTCTAAAACTTAGGTCTAATGTTACTGTTTGAAATTTTTCAAGAGAGGGATTCAAAGGATTAGAATTGACGGTTGATATAATGCTATATATAAACCGAATCAAATCGAGTTTTAACGAAATTGAATTGAACTTTTAATATTTATTTCGAGTCAAACTCAAAATCGAACAGAAAAAGTTTGATTACAAACTGAACTCAAATTTGAGTTCGAACAGAATCCGAGTAATTTGTCGAGCAACAATCGAAAGTTGAACTCAAGTTTGTCTCGGATTTTTGAATTGAATTAAAATTATGAATCATTATTCGCTTCAAACTTCAAGCAATAAGGGATTGTTTGATATTGTCAAAATCAATAACAAAAATAAAAAATAATAACGAAAACCAAAATAACTTTTTAACTTAAATGATTTTTTTTAAAAGAAATCTTGAATATTATATTTGATGAAACAGGAAAAAGAAACAGAAAACTTTTTTTCTTTTGATTTTATATTTTTTTATTTTTATTTCATCCATTTAAAAATAAAAAATAAAAATAAATAAATAAAAATGATAACAAACAGTTCTGTTTTATGAACGGATAAAACAAAAAAAAATAAAAAAAACGACAACGAGACAAAGTGGTCCTAGGAAATGGGCACGAAACCCTCCGCAATTTGTTTTGCAGGAAATTGGGCTTGTTTTGCCTCCTTTAGTAGAATCAATCAAATGATAAAGCTAACCTTCCAATCAGAGAAAAAAGAAATCAAAAGGAACATTTGAAGCTTCTTTCAGAAACAAGAACAGGATTGGAGGAATTGAGCAGCAATGATGCAAAACAAGGAATTTCAAGAAGGATACTTAAGAAATTTGGAATATTACCCAAAACAACAGTTCCCAGGAAACCAATTTGGGTTGGTGTAGTGGTGTTTGACTAACCTTCTTTTCAAAGATAAGCTTCACCCGATGCTGGTGGGGGCGACAGATGATGATTGTTTTGTTTTTTTTATGTGAAAAGGATATTAAATATGATATGTTACATATATTTTGTGACGATCCAAATATGTAAGTGTTGTATATATTATAAAACGATGTTACATGTATTTTGTGACGATCCAAATATATAAGTATTGCATATATTATAAAACGGACGAAATAATACATTATCACATATGATCAGACACAACGATTCAGATAATCCCCATATGATTACTACCATCAGACACAACGATTCACATAATCCCCATATGATTACTACCATTAGGCACTGTTCGAGTTTTTATGCGACGCCGAATGCGACACCAAGCCTCTGTCAACAACAAATAAATTGGCAGAATATTTTCATTACATGCAGGATTGCATATATTTTTATTCATTCTCAACACCTCACTTTCCTTCGACAACATAGAGACAAAAACGATCCAAGTAGCTCAAAAACAGAGAAAATTAGCTACACCGTTGACCGTACCACGGGGAAATAACCTGGAAAAGTATAGTTCTTGTATCACTGTATCTATAGACAGTAGTTCACATTCGGTATTGTTATGACGGTCAACTGGAGTCGATAACAATGTAATTGACTCGATTATGATGAACGTCGACATTGTGAAATTCCTATTGGCATTGGCGGCTAAGATGTACTAACAGATTCGTCAAGATTGTTAAATGCTGATAAGAGTACTATAGGGAAAAGTACTGTGTAGGGGCAAAATCCCCTGGGGATCTCTTATCCAGAAAAGTACATCAACAACTCATCACATCTTCTTTGGCAAAATCCTTTTTGGTTCACGTACAGATAGCAATACAATGGATTGTCTAAAGCCGTGCAAGTCAGATGATGGTGAATAAAAGTGAACAATATCTTGACATGTAAAATAGACTGCACTCAGTCGCATCTTAGTCGATCCACCTTGGCCATGTTACCAGATGATGAATGAACAAAAATTTCTCATATAATCAGCAAATCCAATGTTCGTCACACAATATCACCTGCGAACTGCAGTAATATACCTGCACCTGTACTGTTGGTTATGCATTGGACCGAAAAGCTACAAAATGATCGATGATGTAATACATAATAGTAGATGATTTGAGAGACTACAGTCCAGATAATCCCATATTCTTTTCATTTCATGATATAGACAATATTATGTAATAATCATACTATTCATTATATATTTCGATGTGTTATTTTTTATATATAAATATTATGATATGAATGTTAATTCAATCCAAAGTTATAGTTTGTATCCTCTGATATTTTATAATAAATTTATAATAAATATCGTTTGATTATTCCGCGAATTATTTTTAACATTATGAATTTTTTTTATTTACATGATTCTGTATTGTCTATATTACGGAACTATAATACTATCCCTATTCCCTGCTGCTTCAAGTGGAGTAATTATGCGACGCTGAATGCGACACCTAGCCTCTTTCAACAACAAATGGTAGACAACCTTATTTTCAGGAAATGACACTTTGGTACGAGCTAGCAAGACCCTTTTTCCAGCACTTGATCTAACAATTCCACACTCTCATAACCAATGAAATCGCGACATCTGCATGGGTGGGCACATTTTCAGAATCTGATATGAAGTTCAGTTCCACACTACTTGAGCTTACACTACACTACCTCACGCTCTTCACCAATCCAAACTCGACAGAGCCATTGATGATAGTTCACGAGAACAAACATACCACCAAAACTTTGATTTTCCAAATGTTGATTGATGAAATAATGGACCCACAAAGTTTTTTTGCATGATGGGACTTGCACATGGACAATGACACATATCACAAGAGCATATATTCTATATGATCCAACATTTTGTGTCCTTACAAAGTTGGATTCGAGATTTTATTGTATGCTTTGTTTTCCCCATGGGCAGGGATTCTCGCATGGTACATGACCCTAGATAAGAATTCCCTTTGTGAGTGATGAGACATCACTTTGTGAGGTAATCGGGATATCAATTGGATATGCGATGGGTCGTGATAACGTTGAATCATATCATGGTATCAAAAGAAGGTGTGAAGATAATGTACGGCGAGGTACGATGAGGAAGATAGGTTATGGTGCGTGCCTTAGTGCTGGAAGTTGACGATGTAATGTCATGTTACGAGATTGGAGTTGTCGATGGATCCTGCGAGTGGCGAGCACCAGTCACATGCCTCAGTATAGTGTTAGGACATCGACCGACACTCATTTCTTCATATCTTTTAGGGTTCATTAAAGTAGGTCGATGCTTTATTTTTTACGTCGTTAAAGGTTTTGTTTTATCAATGCAATTATATTTAGGGAGTTAGGCTCAAGCGGCATACTTAATGTTTCTTAAGCTTGGAGGGACATAAGTTGAGAGCACAGTACAATCATTGATTGTTGAGGATTTGATGAGACATGGGAGACCTGGTTTTGGTTTTATTAAGAATGTGATGATCATAGATTCAATTTTTAACTAAATAATTTTTCGGTTTGTAAAGTGGTTATAAATATAATCTCTTATTTGATATTTCGTTTTAAATGAAAAATTTTGATATTAGATAAGTTGAGTTGATTGTACATTAGTAGATGGGCGTGATGTCCTCCAGGAAATATTATCTTGGAATTGTTTTGGTTGAAATATGGGTCTAGTACATATTCCTATGATTGTACTTATGTGAAGCAAAATAGTACAGGCCATTTGTTCATTTCAATTTGTATCTAACCGTGTCAGTCAATAATTCAAGTCAACCATGAGGCTATTGGTCCAAGCAGATGGGCATGAAGTGAGCATCTGTGAAGAAGGCTAGCTTACATCAATCTGGTGCCACACAGTGTTGATCAGGACATGGAAATTTACTGCGGCTTCGATTGGTGGTTGTCCTGGTGTCGCATAAAGGTTTCATCGAAATGTAGACACAACCCTCAAATATGGGAGGTGTACTGAAAGTTACTCCAGAAGTATAGAATTGAATATACCAAAACTCAATCCATGTGGGATTTTCACGGAATCTATGTAGGCTTTGTAACATCCTGTCATCTATTGAAATTGTACATCCACAGCTCATAGACGACTTAATTTGCGGACGTTTAACGTCAACTAACAAGGTTTGTTTTCCAAACCTTATCCATCACCAAATAACCCTTCGTTCATTTTGGTGCCTTGGATGTCCAAACATCAGGTAGCCGTCTTTCTCAGATCGTTTCGTATACTGTCATTTCCCGATAACAAAATCCCACATGATTCCCTCGTGATCATGCACCATAACGCTAGACGGCAAAGTGGCCATTTTGGCCAACAACATGAGGGGAAAAGTGATCAAGCTGCTAGTCCTTTGTACATACACCTGAGACATGCGAGCACTGACAATCATCATATATAGACCACAGAGACCACAATATTTGTGTTGTGTTCAAAAATATACGCTGCGCCACAGCCACTGCAGCTAACTAGCTAGCCCACCTTCACAACTAGGGGCCATTTCGCACCAAGAAAACAGAGCTATCAAAGAAACAGAGAATCCAAGAACAACAGAAATGCAACAAAGAACATGATGTTATTGAGAGGGTGAAACAGAAGTGTGATGTGGATTTGATTCCTTCAACAAGTGGAGTTTCTAGCCATTTCATGCCAAAAAACCTAGCCCGCGCCTTGATCTGATCATCTATCTAGCCAAATTGCATCTTTTTAAGAACCCGATATCAAATCTAAAATATGACTTGTGTCTTAACATATATATATCTTTCTTAAGAATTCTGTGCTTTTTTTCGGCTTGTAACTTTGTAAGCAATCGGGGCCATCACACCAAATGTTGGATAGTAATACAGTCAAGGGTTCTAAAAGGCCAATGCACCGCGAATGGCATCTAGGTGGCGGACTACATGACTGTCTCTTAGAACAAGCCTGGTAGATAACATGTTTGATAGCGTCAATCTTGTAAAATTTAAACAGTTACTATCCGTACATAAATCTTTATAAACGGATTCCCAAAAATGATTATTGAGCAAGATTGCATCATCCTCTTTGTAGGCTTGAATCATACATCTCAAAAGAACAATAGATGCTTGAAGGGTTGCCAAAGTGCCATTGGTTTGACTAGCTAGCTTGAGAGCTTTGCATGTAGCTAGATGCTATTCCATGTTGCTTAAAAATCAAAGCAACTCCCTTTTCTCTGTGTATGATCTCCTTTGAAGACCAGTACTGATAAATTCTCTGAATCAGATTATTGGATCTTGTTTCAGGATTTGTCGTCTTTACAAATTGTATACATATTCATCTCTCACACTTCTGTTTTTTTTTTTTTTTTTCTTCCCTCTGTTATATACCCTCATTCTATCTCAATATGCAGAACCAAAATCCCTTTCTTTCACACCATGTAATCCCTTCCGTCCAAAATGATAGTAACATTACGCGTATCGATGTAAAGTTTAACATGTTAAAAAATTCGTCATTATTAATAGACAATTGAAACCTTAATCAATTAGTCAGGATCTTAGATCAAGTGATTTTCACAATAACAATTATCGATGAAAAGACTTACCTTGATCCATGAGCACTTCGTGTAGAATTGAACTCAGTAGAAATTGATGTCAAGCATCAATGGATCAGATCCGTTTTGCTCTCCTGACTTTTTTTTTTAATTGATGTGTGTTTGATGGAACTCATATAATCAGATAGATAGAGAGAGAGGACCAAAGGAAAATATGTAACTTCCTTGATTATGCTCGGACGATTATTCCACTTTCTATCAACGTATGGATAAATGAACAATTAAATTAAACAATTAAATAATATCTACGTCGACCAATAAGAATTTAGCACAATTAATTATTAAACAAAAAATCATGTGGGTCACATAAAATAAACTAACATGACACGCGTGTAACAACGATCAAACGTAAAACACGCGTGCAACAACGATCAAACGTAAGACACGCGTGCAACAACGATCAAACGTAAGACACGCGTGCAATAACGATCAAACGTATTTAATTTATCGTAGAATATTAATGATTGTGTAAGTTACATATTTCAACATAATACATGTTGCGGGACGATCAGACGTGATTTTATATTAAACGAGATTTGTATTCATATGTATATAATAATACAAAATACATATATGTTATAATTATTATGGGACGAGGGAATATTTATTACACAGATTGAATACGTCTATCACTGTTGTCATCATGTCAATATATAGTTCATATCGGATTATATTAATCCAATACCGATCTGAACGACTTTGAGATGCGTCAATACAAGTTTCATGAGGCGTCTTCTATATTGATGTCACACATGGAACCTTGTGGCCGCCTGATATGGTGCAAAAGGATAAGCCGAACACTCTCACTTGGCATTTTGAATTTTGTGTTTCAGATGTGGAAAAAAATATTGTGTCAGGATTATGTCTTTCCTGCGCAAGATATTGCATCTCAAATAGTTTGGAAGTACTAATCGGAAAAAATGCATTTGGATGGACAATATCAATGATGATTGATAATCAATGTATCAAAGTTAATTTTGACGGAATCCTCTTCTAATATTGAGGTTAAGGATTCGAATGACATCAATAAATAATTTTTTTATATTATAATAAAAATAAATCTACGTATATCAATCTGTATCTGTCTTATAAGATTTTTTTTATGTCTATACTTAACGAGATTGTATCAATACGTTCATTTTCTTTCTCCGCGACCGAATCTTTCCAAAACACAACTGCTCCCAACTTGAGCCAAACTCCTATGATCGTATTCGTATCCAACTCACGTCCCCTACTGGCCTAAATCATCTCCAAACCACAGCCCAAGCCCAAACTCCCCCTCGGCCCAAGCCCCATACCCATTCTCCCCATCGATCTACTCTCTCTCTCTCTATCTCTCTCCCTCTCTCAACGTACCCAAATCTCCCAATCCAACACCATGCTCCGCCGCCCCATCCAAGCCACAGCCGCCGCCGCCGCCCGGCGACTCGCCGGAAATTCACCCTCCGCAGCGGCGGCGGCGGCGGAGGAGAGGGGAGAGTATTCGAGGGGACGAGACACGTTGGGGAAGAGGCTGTTGGCGCTGACGTACACGAAGAGGAGCGCTGTGGTGGAGATGAGGAAATGGAAGGAGGAAGGGAACACGATTAGGAAGTATGAGCTCAATCGGATCGTGAGGGAGCTGAGGAAACTGAAGAGGTTTAAGCATGCGCTCGAGGTGAGGAAATGTTAGCTGTATTTGATAGGATTGGGTTGGAGTTGGAGTTGTATTGATAGTTTCTAATCTTTGGAGTTTGAACTCAGAATTACAATTCACTAGTTTAGCATTTTTGGTTCTTATATTTACTTGTTTTGATCCATCAAATTTATAGTATTCTCAACTGATAGATTGGTCATTGATTTGCGATGGTGGTGGTGGTGGTGGTGGTGGTGTTTGATGGTGTATCGGAAAATTCTGTTTGCAGTTAATCTTATGATCTTGTAGTCATTTGATGGAGTTCAAAATGCTGCATCTGCGTGATTTAAAAGGTTATTTGATAATAGCGAAGTGCTATTTGTGCCTTTCTGTGGAAAACTCATCAATCTGAAAGGCAAAGGCAATATGTTTTTTGATTTGTATGTTTAGTTTTTCGTGTGAGGTAGGAATATTTTGTGATAGAACAAGGGAGACATGGCCGCTTCATTGGCAACTATGAATATGATGATGTCATTCTTTTCCTTGTTTTCTGTTGGTTGACTCTCTTTTACCTTTTTTTATATTGATGTCATCCCAGCTTTATGTCGTTAAACTTCATTTGGAATCCTATGACTAGACATCTTATTATGAGGCACTATTTCGGAATGAATTTGATGGTTGAGGTTTGTAAATAGTTTTAACCAGCAAGTGACGCGCCTCGGTTATTACCTCTCTAGCTATGTCATTGCCCCAAGCATGGTTGAGGTTTATTTGTTTGATAGTAGAGAATTTGATCTCTTTCCATATCATGTCTTTTGTTCATAGTTTGTACTGTTGGAGTCTTTGAGATGTTCATCCATGCCTTTTAGTCACGTATTAAAAAACGCAATGTTGAGTAATATTGCCGTGATAACTCTGCTTGTTGCTTATTAAGTTCCTCTTGGGTTCTCAGTGTCAAATTCACGAAGTTAAAAGCAAGAATTTTTATGGTTCTTTGTGCTTTAGTATTTTATCTCGATGGGCGATTCCAGAAAATTTTGCTCTTAATCTAGTTTCACTAGTTTAGCATCTAAAACATTCGGTGAAAATAAACATCAATTGCTTGGAGCCTCTTGCAAGTTGTAATAGAAGAAATTGATGTGCTGAACAGGTTTGTGAGTGGATGCGAACACAGGAGGACATCAAGTTGTTACCTGGAGACTATGCAGTTCATCTAGACTTGGTAGCCAAGCTCCGTGGCCTGAACAGCGCCGAGAAGTTCTTTGAAGATCTTCCCGAGGAAATGAGAAAGCAGCCAACTTGTACAGCCCTATTGCACACATATGTCCAGAGCAATGCATATTCTAAAGCGGAGGCTTTGATGGATAGGATGTCGGAGTGTGGCTTTCTCCGTTCTCCCCTTCCATACAACCACATGCTTTCCTTGTACATCTCACTCGGGCAGCTCCATAAGGTTCCACAACTGCTCAATGACTTGAAAAAGAATACATCCCCAGACCTCGTGACCTACAACATGTTGCTATCTGTATATGCATCCAGGAATAGTGTTGAAGCTGCTGAAAAGGTTTTGCTCAAGATGAAGAAGGCAAAGATCGAGCCTGACTGGCTCACGTATAGCACTCTTACCAGCTTGTACATTAAGGAAGGGCTGAATGAAAAAGCAGTATCTTCTTTGAAGGAAATGGGAAAGAGGGTGTCTCAAAAAACTCGAGCTGCGTATTCATCCCTTTTGACCTTGCTTACCTATGTTGGAGACAAGGACGGTGTTCGTCGTATATGGAAAAAATTGAAATACCTATATCACAAGCTGAATGACGCTGAGTACAACTGCATGGTTTCATCTCTGATCAAACTAGGGGAGCTGGAGGACGCAGCGAAGTTATATGCTGAGTGGGAGTCTGTATCTCCCACAGGTGATACTAGAATTCCTAATCTGCTGCTTGCGGCATATATTAACAAGGGACAGTGGCAAATGGCTGAAGTTTTCTATGAAGGTATCGTGAAAAAGGGCATCAAACCGAGTTATACAACTTTCGAGCTTTTGGCTCGGTGTTATTTGAAACAGAGGCGGAACAAAGAAGCATTAGATTGTTTTGAAAGAGCTATTGACTGTGTTAAGAAGTGGGAGCCTAATGATAACATCATCATAGAGATGTTCAGGAATCTGAACGAGGACTCTGATGTTGATGGGGGTGAGAAGCTGCTTGTCATTCTTCGGAAAAAAGCTGGTTATGTTACCACCGAGATATACAATATGCTTCTTAGAATATATGTGAGTGCCGGAAAAAAGCCTCTTGTAGTTGCAGAGAGAATGAGGGACGACAAAGTCGAATTAGACGAAGAGACTATTGTCCTTATAAGATTGACTAGCAAGAAGTGCATAGCTGGTGTTTCTAGCTGTTTATCCCATAGCACGTGATCTGCCCTGTTTTTGGAGGTTGGCACTGTTGTTCAATCCGATCTCCAATGTATCAGAGGAAGCCCAGCAACTTGATCGTCTTCCAGTAGGATGCTCTTGGCTTTCAGAGACTGTAATCTTTGACGCCTCTATATGCTCCAAAGTTTAAGATGACTTCATTTTCATCGGGGAGAGTCGATGATCTGAAGAGGTAACTTTTTCTTATCTTCCTCCGATGGAAAAGAATCAACTTTTATTTCCAACATGTCTGTTCTTTCCACGCGGATACATGAATTAACCCACTAAACCATGTCCTAGGTGAACCTCTGTTGGGAAGCAGCCCAGAGCAAGGCGAGCAAATGAGACGCGCTATGGAGGAAGTAAACTTTTATGGAGCTTAAGCTCATCTGGGATAGCAAAGGCTTTGTTATACTTCATAAGTTCTATGTTGATGGAGTTTTCGAGAAGTTCTAGGTAAAATGCTCTCAGCCTGCTCCAAAAAGTTAAAGCATACAATAGACTTTGAATCATTGTCGTCAAGATGACTTTTGAACACGTGAGCAGCTATATCATCACCAGATTGGCAACACGGGATCAGCAAGCTCTGTTTACTGAATCCTGCATGCTGCAAAGAGCATCCGACAATTCTGTGCTCGCTTGTTAATAGGATTCAATCATCAGCAGGCACTTTCAGGCTTTCAGCTGGTCTGTTGCTATGTATTGCTTGCAAATTCCTTCTCTTCTTTCAGGTGTGGCTATGTTTCGATTGAACATTCCAAATCGTTTTTGTTTTTGAAAGAACATTCCAAATTGTTAGTCATGTGATGTTGGTATCATGACCAGATTGCACGAGACATTGGAAGTGGCATGTCTTAGATCACAGATTAAACAAAATGAATACTAGGCGTGTCCGAGCTATCATGGGAAGAATGCAGTTTTTTCTTGGGTAGCTGCAGTTTCATTGTCGGCGCTCACCTTTGTTATTCATCAGGTCTTGTACACTCATTCCAGCTATTATACAGGGCAATTGTTAACAGAAATATACTGTCGTTTGAACCGAATGGCGATAAACAAAGCGAAAGGCACCAAATGACGATAAACAAAGCGAAAGGGAGCCTGTTAAAAGAGGCTTGGATTATTTTTCGGGAAATAGAATTGGACGAGGACTCGTCTTCAGCCCCTTCTAGACTGGATCCGTCTTTAGCCTCTTCTATTCCTCTATCGATAGAATCTGGGGTATTCGTTGCTGACAAATTCATCACCATACATAGACCACATCGAAAGCGTCAAATAAGTACTATTGTTAGGAGTAATTTCAATCCACTAAAAAGACATAAATATGCTACAAAAGGTTCACTTTGAAGACCCAGTCTTTGACAGGAATAAGACAGTCTTTAACATAACAGTTTGCCAGTTGAAGATCATAATCCCAAATCAGTTGTACCGGTTTCGATCTGGTCAGGTAAATCGATATTTGTTTGGTTCACCCCTACAAATCACAAACCAAAGCAAGTCGCTTATCTTATTATACCGAATTGGTTATATGAGTATCACAACATCATTCTCCTATATTGCACATGAACCCAAAAAACAAATATAAGGAAGAGAAAAAGAAGTCAAGATTGCAAGTTCAAGATGTCTATTTAATATAAAAAAATAATATCAAAATGGATAAATTTATTATTCCATCAATAGAAATAATGATCCATTGATTTGAGATCTCAATGGAATCGATGCCCGCTCCGATTGTAATAGTTATGATCAAAATCATTTCATCAAAATACCATGGAGCTCCTTTCATCAAAAAAAAAAAGAAAAAGAAAAAGAAAATATATATAGAGCTCATTAGAAAATGGCAATTATACCCTTCAACCAAGCGAAACCTCATCTCAAACCCTCACTCAAGGAACACCCCCAAAGACTACCGGCAAACCCTTCTCCTACTCCACCGGCCGACCCCATCGGTCACCGGTCGCCGGTGACCGGTGACCGGAAACCAAAACTCTCTTCACTCTCTCACCATCGACCCACGTGCAGTTTCTTCTCAACTTTGCAATTTCCAAAGCTACAAGTGAATTATTTTGTTGCTTTGAAGAAGAGAGTTGAGGTTAATCTCTTGGTGCCAAGGCATGCCTGCGTTGTCAATTTCCCATGGTGGAATCCCAAGCATTTCCTTTGGTGCTTCGAGTTTCGACACGGGTTCGGCGCGACAGTGCCGGCTGCGACCATGTGGGTATTTCGCTTGTTAATCCTTTTGGTTTTCGTATTGGATGAGATTTTGCTTATTGGTTGGTGTTTATATTTATGTGTTTCTCATTCGGTTTCCTGCGACCGCGGTTGTACTATTAGACATTGCTTATTATTGATTAGCGTCTTTAGTGAAGCGTTGTCTATTATCGACATTGATGTTCAAGCTTAGAATGCTGCTTCAAAGGAATGGTGACTCCATTCCTGGAAGGCTTTATTCGGGAATAATTTATTTGCTGCAGAAAGCATAAGGTTATGAATATTGATATTCTTAATGTTAGCAATTTAGGATGGAATGGTTTGAGCTTTTGTGAAAACTGAGGTTTTCGAAAATATTGAACAGCTTGTAGTTGGAAATGGTAAGAGAAAAGGGAGTGGCATGATATTGAAGCTTATGATTGTATCCTTGGAAGATAGAACTTTATGTTCCTGTATATATTTTATTGAATACTAAATGAAGACTTGCTAAGTTGTAAAAAAATGTTCATTTTGACCCTTGGTGAATGTAAACCATAAATGACCATGCGTAGCTTCTTTGTCTGTTTGGCATTGTGAACTAATTCCTGATTCTACTTTCAATCTCTGATGTGCAGATGGTGGGAGTGAATTGAGTTTCAGGTTCCATGGCCCAAAACATGTTTGCTTTCCATTTCGTTTTCTAGACCTCAACCTACTGATGCAAAATCATCCCTCGAGAAAACCTGTTATTTACAAGGCAAGCAGAAGAATTTTTGCGGATAATCTCCGAAATGCCTTTTTAAATTTTGGAGAGGCATCAGGAGAAACTGTGAACCATGATCATCTTCCCCAAACTGATGTTAATGAAAATATTCCCGATCCGCGTGATGTCAAGGACGGTGACCGCGTGATGTCAAGGACGGTGACGGTGGAAAAGAGTCCATTAGACATACAAAGTATAAAAATAGGCTCTTCATTTTTTTACGCCTGGGTTCAATCATAAATAATGCTGCCGATTCCTTTTTCAAGAGTGAAATTCGGCGGAGGATTTGTGTTACTATTGCTTTGCTGGTAATAAGTCGTGTTGATAGAAGGCTGATACCTCGAGATTACCTTAGCTTTGATTCAACATCTGCTAGTGAGTCTCTAATTTTGTCATCCTTTTTTCCTTTTCGTTAGTAACTTGTTAGGTGAGCTTTTTATACGTTTTCTTGAGATGCTCACGAGATTATTACTTTTTAGTTACTAACTAGAATGGTGGCCTTTTTTTATTTGGTAGGAGAGGACCTAATAAATTACTCTCCGGAACTTAAGATGTCCCTTTTCCAGCTTGGCATCGGTCCTCAGATTGCAGCGTCGATTATCATGCAGGTTTACTTTTCACTCTCTGAAATTTGCATACATTTACATGTATCATTGCCTTTCTTCTATTCCTTTTATGTCTACCATTATGCACCCATGAAACAAAGATGATCCTGATGGATTACTTAATATTTATGCTATCACCAATTCTCTATGTTGTCAGCCTTGCTCATTAACTCAAGCATGTGTAAGTGTTGAATGTTTCAAACTTTCTGCAGATGCAAATGATAAATGAACAGTTTATATCAATAGTTTCAGAGAATTTTGGGATCCATGAAGTATTTTTTGTATCAATGAGTCCATTGGTCTTGCCATTTTTGATTCTATATGTGGACAGTCTGAATTGGTGACCTGGAACATATGCAGAGTTTAGTCCAAGCATGCGCTCCTACATTCTGATACAGTAATACCATTTAAAATCATGGGTTTCATACCTAAAACCAACCGGCAATAGGTGGAGTTGTTCGTATTCCAGCTCCAAGCTCGCCGTGTTTGGCTCGATTTTACATCCCTATTCATGTGTGAGTAGCTACAAAGTATATGTCTTCCCCAAGATGCCATACATTGTGTGGGAACTGGGAAATCCATCAGCAAGCTATAAGCTTCCCCCATCCTTTATCCTTCCATGTTTCAAGACATGCTGTTAGAGACTTGAGCATTTAAACTCCTTGTATTGATGGTGATATATTTATCTTCTCGATTCTGTTCTTTTGAGAAAATAGATCATTCTCCATGTGACACTGCTATTGACACAACGTTATTTGTGCAACAGATGGCTTGCCATCTCATACCTTCCCTGGTGAAGTTGCGAAAGGAAGGATCGGATGGTTATGAGAAGATTAAAAGTTACACGTGTATATGATGATCCCTGTGATTCCATGAGATTGTCTCATGACTTTATTCTTTTTATTTTTAATTTTTAAAATTTTCGGCTGTGAAACTTTGATCCTGTAAACTTTATAATTATTATCTCTGTTAACCTCAGATGGTGGATCTCACTGGGCTTTGCAATACTGGGGGCACTTATGCTGGGATGCTTCTCTCTGCAGTATTCTATCTATGTGGCTGGTCGTAGGTAATTTTGGCTGAGGATTGTTTTCATGCATCAAGGGTTTTCTGATCAAGCTGTATGAGTTCTTTCATTTTATTATGAGGTCGTTTTCATTAAGACACTTCTGACAAGCTTGAAGGGGATGGATATACACATTGTTACCAAAAACGCGAATAATTCGTGCTTTTTTTACGGAAAGGCGTGTATTTTTCCTCGAGAGTAAAGCACCCGTGTTTTTTTTTTGGTAAAAAAACGTGAATAAAACATAAATACAACATAATCCGCGTTTAAAACATTTTTTCGTTAAAAAAGGGGAAAAAACATAACATTGAATAATTCCTAAATTAGCATTTAAAAAACATATTGTTTTCAAAGGTAAAATAGTATTTTCCTGGATATTTTGATGATCTGAATAGTTCGTTTTTTCATGAATAAATCTCATCTTTTGTTGGTACTTTGTAGTTACTAGTTCACAAATGTGGTGCCTCATACTTAGTAATTTTATGTTTTTTCCCATTTAACGAATTCTGTTGTTTTCCCTTTTTTTTTCGTCGTTTTATTCTAATGTCATATTTTTTTTCTTCTGCTTTTTAGCAGTTTTTTCTCGTTCTTTTCTATTTTTTCCACAGTAGAGTTGCCGAATTATTCCCATATACATACTTGGGTACTGAGAGTGAGAATATGCATTGTCATGCACAAATAGATGATATCACATTGCAGGATTCATGAAGTTCCATCTGCTGGATCATCCATTTACTCGAAATTAATGCATTGATCAATTATGTAGTGCTTTTCCCTCGACTAATTGTGAACTTTTTGTTGGTTTGATAGCTGTTGTTTAGTTCACTCCTTGATGGATTCAATTTTTCATATTTTAATAGTCAGCCAATTGTGTTAGTAACCAAAGGTCCAAGTCATTGTACTACTATCTAGTAGTGGTACAAGCCTCCAGGGCTACGCTTGACTTTCGAGGGTGTGCTTGTTCCTGGTTTCATCCCTTACCCTCACGTGTTTATAGACATGATCATGATGTTCCTAGTATTCCTTGAGTATGTTCTTCTTGTTCCATGCATTTGCTCTTCTAGTCGGAGTCAACCAAATGTATATCAAGATTCTTCATATCAGTGTTAATTAACAGAGATGAATGATCTGACAACTGTCTCAGGTGTTGACTACGGGCTACTTGACACAACTAGGCATATTTGCATATGATCTATTGCTTTTTTATTTTTATTTTTTAAAGATACATTCTAGTATGCACTATGCACGTTTGTAATATGTCAAGGGAATTCTGGGCACAGCTATAACAGGAAGTATGTAAAGATGTGGTGCAACTCCTAATTGTATGCGGCTGTTCTCATGTCTTTTTTGTTTATTTAGAGCTGAACAACATGCATACCCGTGCATAAGGCTATATAATGTGTGTTAGTGTTTTTTAATTATAGTCAAACTTCATTCTATCGTATTCCAGGTTCAAGCATGTGATGATGACAACTCTTTTCCTCACATGTGGTGCAATGACTATGACATGGATTTGTGATACGATAACGCGATCTGGATTTGGTAAATCTTATTTCTTTATGTACTCATTGTGTCTGTAATTCTTTCTTTCTTTGTGTTACTTTGACCAATGTTAACACGCCTTTGTTTATATTTAGCAAGTCAAAGGGTCTATCGATTGTGTGATTTGAAATATTTGTTCCATCTTTCGCCTAGTAGTACTAGTTCAAGCAGTGTGTTGTCAATCCATTATATTCTTTTTATCAATATCCTTGGCCTCGAATTTGTTTGTTTTTTTTCCATAGTCCAGCAACTGGTGGTGTCATATTGGCACCTCTTTCCCTCGCAGCTCATTGACCTAAGAAGTTGACATTAGCAAACCTGTGCAGTGTGAAGATTCTGGTGATGCCACTTTGTCATATTGTTTTGAGCTGCGACATTAACTAGGAGAAATCCTGGAAATATTTTCGTGGAAAGTCGATATGAATTAAGACATGAAGCCCAATAAAAAAATGTGTACTCATTTGCTCACTTTTCATTTTCCTTCAGTCAGGTGTGATACAATTTAAGTTGATCTAGCTATAGTGCAGTGACTAAATCCTTTTTTCAATATATATTTATCATTTTAACTATACCTCAAATGATGTTCTCGCTTAACCAAAGTGCATCTCTCAGGTGAAGGATCATCCCTAGTGATTTGTGTGGGTATATTGTCTGGCTATATTGATACTTTGCATAAGATGCTGACTCAGTTCTCAGGTATACAATTCACACTTAGTTATGAGTTACACTACTTGTTTGTTTTCTATTCACCTTTTACTGGAAACCTAAAATAGTGTGATTAAATACCTTTCTTTTTTCTTTTTTCTTTTTTTTTTTTTCGCTTCAACTCAAAGACATGGAATATAGACCACTAAAGATCAAAGAGAAGAATTGCTAGAATGATGATTTTGAACTTTGTACCATAGGAGAAGTGATGGTTATGTTTGATTTACATCTGTCTTTATGCAGGGAATGCATTCAGTTGGTGGCCCTACATTCCTGCACTTCTGGGTATCTATGTCATAGTCACTATGTTGTCAGTGGTGGTCACTCAGGGTTGCAGGAAAGTCAAGCTGCAGTACTACGGTTTCAAGCTTGCTTCTTCTGCGAGGTAACTTTCGGAAGTTGTTGGAGTCTCTGCCTTCGAAAGGAATAATGAATAATCGAAGGACAACATCGTGCCTTGCCTAATAAGTTTAGGATAAATTGGGCAGCAAACCAATTCAACCATTCTTTATGAATCTAATTGTTAAACGAGTAGTATCCACATGAAGTCATTTAACCAGCTTTTTATGTTAGAGAAAGGACCTATTGGATCTTGTTCAAGTGATTCTGTGATTGTGAAACCAATTAGAGTAACAGTAACCTATAGAAGTTTTGGTGGTGAAGAACAGTTTTTTAATGGTAGAAGACCCTCTTACAAGAAGATGTATTGTAGCCGTGCACTAAGAAAAAAAAAACACCAAAAATTGGATTTTTCACTTATTCAACAGAGTAAGGAAGCTGTAGGGAATAGAGAATCGGGTGCAATGGTTTGAGGTTTTGGTGGAAAGCAGTGGAGAATTGAAACCATGACCAGTTTATAGCCTTTGCTTGTGGTGGTGGGGCGTCCTTGAATGAAAAATATTTACCATGCTTTAGAAAATAATCAATATGCAGTTGCCCTCTTCTACAATGAGTCATGAATTGTGGAAGGTACAAGTTCTATACCAGGGAATGAAATACGGTGTGGGAAGGTGAACCTTTAAAGGAAATCACATATGGTATCAGTTTTAGAATCACGATTCTCTTTTCTTTTATCAGTGAAGTCAAAATATCCTTCTGCTTAATGCATTATTGCAATCATCAATGTATAAGCCAAGCTAGTATAATATATAAGTGAACTCTTTTTCTTGTTACTTTCTCAGACAGAGTGGTATATATGAGTATGAGAGTACGAACTCCTCCTTATCTGCCAATGTTTACACAATTATGATGCTTGGAAAAAAAAGAAAAAAGAAATAGTGCTCGAGCATTAAGACTTATTATCTGCTTTGTGTTGTATGGACAGGAGCGGATCCCCAATTGCAGAGGTCGAGCCCTACATTCCCTTAAATATCAATCCCTCGGGAATGCAACCCGTTCTCACCACCTCATATCTATTGAGTTTTCCTGCCATCCTAGCAAGGTAATTATGTCGTACAATTCTTATTCATTACTATCTTCGTTGCCAAACAAACTGTAAGTTTTGCTACAACTGAACATACGATTATTCAATATGAAATTTGATGAGGTTGGTCTACTAAAGGGCTCACATTTTTTATTTATTTATTTTTTAGTTTTTGTTAATTTTATTTACTTATTTTTGTATATTATAAATTACAAAACTTTAACTTGTACACAGTAGTAGAAATAATGAGGGATGGGAAAGTGAGGCAGCCTTGGAAAATTCTTGGGAAGATGTTGAATGATTACTGATTAGGGGAAGATGAATATGAGCTCGAAAGCCCCTTAGCAGCTCCGAAATGTGATCATTGTTGGAAATCATTCTCATGATCACACACTGATGATGAGTTTATGTTCTGATGTGGCTCAAGTTGCGGAGGAGAATGTAATATATGCATGAAAAAATGATCGAAGGAGGAGCTGGAATAATGAATGAGATGAGGGCAGAGAGGATGAAGTTAAGGTTTCAGATCATGGCTATTGAGACAAGGGCTCTGCCGGGGCAGAATAGAAGAGTTCCAAGGAGGCAAGGATATGATTGGAGCTGAATAAGGGAGACAATGCGAAAGAGATGGGGTAGAAAGAGGAAGAGGCTGGAGATAACAATGATGTTTGTAAGTCCAATATTGAAGTGGTCATAGTGAGAATTGCAGGTCTCATGAAGAAATTATGATCTGTGTAGATGAGGTAATAGAAGAGAGGCCTTACTGGCATCACTAACTGACAACATCGTCAAGGGAGCAAATCATTTTTTGTAGATATGGAGATTTTTGTTTATAGTCTTTTGAAAGATGGAGTAAATTCCTTAATTTATCCAAATGGATAGAGATACTTCATCTTCAAATTTGCAAATGGAAATAATATGGGTGAAGCCACAAAATCCCTTTGATGTTTGGGTAAAAAGAAAAAAGAAGACATAGAACCCCCTTGAACTTTATATAGAAAATTTCCGTAGATACCATTTGGTGAAATTAATTCGCCTAAAGTACCCAACCCCATTTTAATCATCATGAACTACCTTTTTTTAAATGTAACAATCCTTTCCAAGAATTAAGCATCTATATAAAACCAGAAAATGGTATCATGGCCATTTTGCATCCAATCTTTCATTCTCAAGATCCGAGGCATGCCCTCTACGTATTGTGCATATGCTAAGAAGTTTTTATTATCTGTTCTGTGTATGTATCTGTCCTGTTGTCCTTTATTCATTTCTTGTGAAGTAAGCTTCTATAGTTGCAATACAAGCATTCTAATATGATGTATTTGTTGTGGCAGCCTGCTGTGTTCACCGTTCTGGAATTATGTGAAGGAGACGCTGAACCCTGAAAGCTCAATTGGTGCAGAGCCTTGGTTTTATTATTTAATATATGCATTTTGTGTCTTTGCATTCAACATATTTGATATTGTAAGCGTACTTCTGTTTTTTTACTGTTCAAACATAATCTTTCTGGTTCTCTGACAAATCTGCTAAATTGTACCATTTTTAAGATCCATCACCTCTTTTTCATCCTTACCAAATTAATATTCTCGCTTGTCATGCTTGCGCTGTAGAAGGCATAACGGGTGTCTTTTCAGTCCGTGATTGCAGGCCAATAAGCCGAAAGAAATTTATGAATGCTTAGATAAGATGGGTGCCAGGATACCTGGGGTAAAGCCAGGAAATACTACTGTGGAATATTTGGCGAAGATTCAGGCATCTACTCGTTTTTGGGGTACGCATCATTGCAATGAGTAGTTATGTCACCCTTTCTTCTGGTCCTTTTCGTCAATGCTAATATCATTTCAATACATGTAGGGGGGCTTCTGTTGACCATCCTGGCAACTTCTTCAAGTATACTGGATCACCATCTACACCATATAAATGAAAGCTTTTCTATCAGGTTCACTTCTGTTCTACTTATTGTAAGTTTGGACCATATTTTTTGATCAATTTTTGCTGAGATGCCTATTCACCCAAAGTACAATCTTATGGTTTTAGCATCTGTTATTTGTATCTTGATTCGAGAAATAACGTGAATGAGTGAATGTTTTGGACCTAAAGTGTGAACGAAGTTGATGGCCTCTCCTGACCATGCATGAAGAAATTTTAGTATGAGGTTTAAAGCCATTTAGCATTATCTCCTTCATACTTGCCTCAACGAGCCAATTTCATTAAAAACTCAAAGCTAAAGATATCCATTTCAAGAGTATTATTGTCATCAAACTGTGTTCCAAAGTATTTTGAAGTTAGTTTCTTTGGGAATTTGATAGGAGTGATATCATAAGGAGTGACAGCAGTGGGTTCATATGTAGCAGTGGGTTCATATGTTAGATTTGAAAGGAATTGCACCGTAATCATGGTTCTTGCTCCAATAATTTCATCTTGAATTAATTGTATGACTTATGCCATCTTGTTATTAGAACATGAGCGTCATCCTTAATTCTTCGTTTGGCTGCCTTGTAAGTACTTTTTTTTTTCTTTTACTCTTACTATTTGCTATTGCATTATAAGAGTTTATGATTTATGATTGTCGTGTTGTGCTTATGTACTGTCCATCCGCACTCATCATGCTTGGACTGTTACAGAGATCATAATAATGAGGCAACTCTAGCATCCTACTCTGACTTGTGTCTGCTAAAGTGTTATTGCAGCGAATGCCGTCCTATTTTCCCTTGTCAATGTATTAGAAGCAAAACATTTGACCCTTTGATATGTTCTTCGGTTTTGAACAGGTGGGCTCGATCATTGACCTTAGGCGATCTTACCAAGCATATAATGTAATGCCAATGCTAAGTAGAGTTCTTAGGCGATATGGCGTCTAGCTTCCAGACCTTTTAGAGGGGATTCTCTTACCCTTCTCATCAACTTATTCTCTGATATAAGCATACGCCTCGCCCTCTCATGTGAGTCAATGTATTGGCTGGAAGAAGTCTTTGATCTGACACGAGTTGGCAAAGGATGTATCACTTTATCCTCAGCTAAGGAACTACATCCTCATCTCCGGACTCGAAATATCTGCCATTTGAAAGCTGAAGCAAGGAGTATGACTGATGATGACGAAGGCATCGAAGGCCTTAACTTTTGTGGTTTGAACCACCTCCCTTATATGTTACTGCTTTGATAGTTTTGTTGCCGTTCAGATATATTCATCATATGGTTCACAGTGGGATTTCAGGTTCCAGCATGATGAATACAGATGTTCAACAGAACGGCATTGCAGAAGCAAGGATCTTTTTATCATCTGTGACAAAACAGGGAAATTGTAGCAAGCGGATCACTGCCCGGTGAAAATTGCTACTTTGATTGCTGATCTTTAACTACATTTTTTTCGTATTCATGGTATAAGTTGCTTCTGAAGCATAGTCCTTCTGCAGAAAATAAGACAAGGAACAAATATGAGCAACCTGCGCAGTTTTGTTGTTTACTTGTTCACTAGCTTGTTTTCTGTAGCATTTTCAGCTTATTTGTTTAGCAAATGTAGGATGTTCGGTTATTTGTAAACTCTTGGATGCTGTTACTAGATACCAGACTTTCATAGGTTTTCTGGCCCGTGGCATATACAGGGATGATGTATATTAGCGCTATGTTTGCGGTAAAAGTTCATATTTTGATGGACCTAACTATCTTCTGTGGTGATCCAATTTTTCAGTTACTATATGACAAGTATTTCTTTCCCTGATGTGTATATGACAAGTATATTTATCTTTGTGTGACACAGCTTTGTGGAATAATCTATATATACGCAATGGTTAATTTGTGTACAGCCTAGTGGCTGCTGGTTTTGTGTACGATGGTTATTCAATTAGTGCTGTAATTTATTTGCTGTAGAAAATGGAGATTCAACTATCTCATGTCCCATTATGCTCATCTTGCATTGATTCTAGGATAATTACGTTTGTTCTACTCGCTGGAGCGCTTTGCCGCTTTCAGTGGCTTCATTGAATGGGTTGTTTTCTCAGTCGCTAGAAGATTGTAATGTGAAAGAGGATGGCTGATCAATTTTGATGGCACCCATCAATCATGTTTAATTGGGGCGTTTTATACACATCTTATATATATAGGCATGACCACGGTTCCATTTGGAACCGGTCCGAATCGGAACCGAACCGTCGATTCCGGAACCGAAACCGGTCGGAATCGGAACCGTTTTGGAACCGGAACCGAACCGTGCTATAAGGTTTCGGTTTCGGTTTAAGAAATCAAAAACCGAAACCGAAACCGGCGGTTCGGTTCCGGTTCCGAACCGTTTTTAATTTTAATTTTTTAAGTTGAATAAAA
>JAOVYX010021034.1:0-16266 GCA_035668315.1 Drosera spatulata | reverse complement strand
TGGGGGGTTGGATTTGGAGGTGTTGGAGGGGTTGCCGGGGAGGGAGGTGAGTGATGGGTTGTTGCTTGGGACTGTGTTGGGACCGGGAGCGTCGTTGATCGCGTTGTTGCAGGGGTTCGGAGTTGATGGTGGGGAGGGGAAGGGTGGGGAGGAGAAGAAAAGCGAGGCCAAGGCTGAAGAGAATGCCGCGTAGTAAAGAGGATTTGGAGGGGAGAGGATGTTGGTATGGTTTGTTGTTGATTTGGTTGCATGGTTTTTGTTCACTGGTGATGAATGAGAATTATGAGATGATGGATTAGTGCTTGAGTTGATTGGATTTGCTTTGATGTGTGTCATTGTTTGCTGATTAGACAAATTGTTTGAATTTGTTTCTTTTGATAGGTACTCTATAATCTGATCCATATACTCTTAGACATGAGAACGCCTTGAGTTATAGGAGGCATTCTATCATTTGATCCATGTCCTTTTACACTTGAGAAAACCTGGAGTCGTAGGCAGCCAATTGCGTATGTGTATTTCTGTTTCCTCTTATGGATCAGAAAGCATAGAGTCTCAATTATTTAACACGCTCACAAATACAAGCTTCTTCGGAGCGTCATGCTCTCACAAATACAAATACGAGCTTTCTCTTTGATTACCTAGGCTGCATAGGAAATAGTATGATGACTAATATCCTAGAATTTCTTCTTTTCACTAGAATTATAAATTAAAGGATTTAGTTTCGTCTCACTCATAATGATCTGTTGTTCTTGTAGAATCTAAATCAAGATGGAAAGGAAGTTAGCATACTAGTGAGGTTCTTGCAATTTTTTGCGAGGTCTTTATGTGAACGGTATGTTTGCATGGAGCGAGATTATTGTCTGGATGTAAATTAGGCAGAAATGAGACACTCTGATCTTTGACAAGGAGTAGATAGAGCTGGTGATCAATTTTCTTCCAATGGATTGGAATTTTGCTGGGGCATTTACTAGTGCTATGTGGGTGGTTTCACTTGTCTGTGAGCGCCGTGAGAATATATGAGGCTTGAACAAGTCTCATAAAACTGGCATAAGGCACTTTGTGTGCGTGAATATGGTATAGCTTGTGGATGTAAAGGTTGAAGGCATAACAGTTGAGTGGAACTTGAGGCATGGTTTGGATTGGCATTTGGCAGCACTTGCACTGATCTAAAATGAGGAATTGGTTTCTTGCACTGATTAAGTGAACAATTGGTTTCTTAATCTGTCGACAAGCTGTTAGTGAAAATGTAAAGTTTCTCCAAAGGAAGATCAGGTTGAGCAAGTGCTTCCATTAGCCTTAGCGCTTTATGTTGTTGAATGGAATGTATCCTTTCCTTGCATATGTATTCATGACAAACATTTGGCAGATTTATACAATTTTAGGGTATAGGAAGTTCAAAGTTCTGACGAATTTATCATTCTCGTTGCAGGTCCTTGACCAATGACGTGCTTTGGTCCGTTGATGTTGCTTCCTATTTAGGAAGCAAGGATGCAAACCAGTTTTTTCATGAATAAGAACTTCTTTTGTTTGCTGCTATAGCTGAGGATTTACCTTTTCAGGTTTGCTAGATCTTGAACCATTTTTTAAGGTTGAAGTTGTTTAGCTGCAAGGATGTACAACCTTGCTCTGCTTCCCATCGTTGCCGGCATATGCTACCGTCTACCGTGTGTGTGCCGACATCACTTCTAGTGTAAGAGATCATCTGATAGGAAATGCTGGATTGTACACTAGATGTTAATGTTATGTCCATGTACTGTGGCTTCTTTTGATTGTTTCATGCACCTGGAAAATAGTTGCAGTTGCACAATGGTTAAATTATTGTATTTACACAAGCGCCATCCTGTGGTTGTTTTATTGTTCCTACAAATATGCGCTGTGTCCATAGAACGATCAGTCCCATGTAAAATTTGCCTATGCATTGATATGAGTTGAATGTGGTCGGTGGTCGGTGGTCGGTGGTCGTGCATGGGCATGAGGCTTCATTATATAAGCCTCAACAAATTTTCGTGACACTTCTCTTCAACTCTACATGGCAAAAAATGGCTTCATTAAATGCGGCCGACTGTCTAATAAGGGAAGGTGCCTTCACTAACCTAGTCTTTTGTAATTAAAAGCAACTCCACCCCTCTTTCATTTTGGTTGTCATTGTCATTTCCCATTGTCATTTGAGTTGTCAAAAAATAACAATATCATTTTAATAACACAAAAAATGACAATGACAACTCAATTGTCAACCTCTTTTGCATTCATTTTATTCCCATATCATTTGTATTGGTTTTATCAAAATTGTTAGTTATATTGTCAAAACTTTAAAATGACAACTCAAATGGCATGAGATGAGTTGCTCCAAGTAGTTGAAAAGGAACCATACACTTACTGGGGAAGCAATCCAGTTTTTTTTGGTGCTGTTCCTGCATCTTCAACCATGATTAAAAATCACTCTAATTCATTTAAACTTGACAGTGATTAGTATATATTTTATTTTTTTTCAATCTCTCTACAAGATTTAGCAGCCATTGTAAAGTTAAATCAGTCCCTGCGGCAACAAGGTCTAAGCCTCACTCCACAACAATTCTTTCCTTCTAATGTAAAGTGAACCAGCTGATCCTTGACGTGCAGGCGAGGCACACCAGCCTTCCGACTTCCACTCCATGCAGCATAGAGCGTATCCACCATTGTCGCCGTGATGCCATTGTCACTAAGATCAAGCAATTGCAACTGCCTTGCTTTGCAAATGGCATCGCGTAGCTCCTGTGTAGTTCTGCGGTCAGAATGTTGAGGTCTTGCTGGTTGGGACTCCACGTAGCTGGCATCCTGCCCGTGTAGCTCAGATTCCTCTCCCGCTGTATCATCATTGCTATCGGCTACTTCCAGATCATGAAACTCGGGATCTACTCCAAACTCAGCCTCTTGACCCAAAGGCTCCTCATGTAAATTCCCCGTGTGGAATTCACCGTGAAGTCTCTGGTCAGAGTTGAAGGCACACATACTCTCTTTGGACGTAATGTTAGGTTCACTGGAAATGTGTTCTTCTGGCCTAATATTTTCAGCCAGGTTGAGTTCCTCAAGTGAATTGTTTGCTGCAAGATAACAGATTAGAATCAGATGTTTAGATTTCTGTCATATTTTGAAATCTAAGAAACAATTATTGGATACTGATGCCTTGATGTATACCTTCGAGCACCTTGAGTATTTGTGTAACTCCGGCGAGACCAAGGCAGCACTTTTGTAGCGCCAAAATCTTGATACTACATTGGGGACTGGCGAGGACTGCTGCCAAGACACTGCTTCCCTGCATTCACATTACCGTAAGAAATAGCAATAAGTTCCCATACCCAAAAGGGAAACAAAGCAGCTATCAATTCAATAATCTCATGTCCTGGAAAAGTATTTCATAAAGTATTGTAATTTATTCACTCGAACCTAATCGAGCCGAGCCGAACTCGAGACGAGTCAAGCTTTTTATGAACAAATTACAATATCATTAAAATTTAAATAAAAAAAATATTATCAAAATCACAAACAAGCCAATCAAATAGATGACGATTCGATATGATGGAACATAAAACGATGAATAGTTATACCTGCGGCATCACAGAATTCCCTGAGAGGTTGAGCTCGAGTAAAGAGCCAAACTCTGATAAATTAGTCTTTGCTCGATCAATATATTGGGGCGTCAGGCCACAACTAGATAAATCAAGTTTGATGAGCTCTTGGCTCCCTTGGAGCAAGGATTCAGTCAACCGCACGGCTTCATCCTGAAGGTTAGCAAGCAAACATTCAAATGTTAGATGACGAGCTTTCAACAAACAAAAGGTCATCCAAAATGCAAGGATAGATTTACTTACGCAGCCAATGTTGGTGGATCCAACCATTAAGCTCGACAAAGAACATGAGCGGGCAAGCTCACACAGTCTATCAACTGCATGCTTGTTTAGCTTTATTCCATTTAGATTTAATTCTGAAAAACTGCAAAGTTGTATTTGCAAACACATTCACTTCCTGTTCTAGGAATGAAACGCCAATAGAAAATCTAGGTTGATGAAAGCTGCACCTTCCTAAAGAAACAAGTTTTCCCAACAAACTATCCAAAGCGTTTCCTGATATTGGGCTGTTGTAACCTGCAAACCATGAAAAAGAAGCACAGAATTACATTGCATATGGTGGATTGGTAATGAAAGATCTCTGACATTAAACATAGAGGGGACAACATTCACCGATGGAAAGCTGTGATAGAGCAGATCCCGCATCCAGTGCATCAGCGATCTTCTGAATCGTTCTTGTAGTGATGGAGCAACGTTCTATATTCAAGCTGTAGAGGGCTGAACAGAAAGAAAAGATCGAGTAAAGCACCAAACACTATCTGAATGCAACCCAATAGGCCACCAAGTGTGGCTAGTTCGTGCAAAAAAGATCAACTTTTAACAAGGTTGTGAAAAATTGTTTCAGTTTCTTATACCTTAAATAAAACAGCACCTTGCAAGATTTAGATAGTCTAAGATGGCAAGCCACTAGATGCTTATAAGACCAGCAGCCCTAAGCGATCTACTAGTGAAAATATTTAGAAAGCCTAAAAGCCCTTTCCTCCCAAACATTACAGATAACACTGCAGAAATATCCGCCTCCTGATTTATGCTATTGAACTTCACTTTTGAACAGAATGGCAAAGAGATTCACCTCTGCATTTTTGCAAGATGGTGGATAAGTATGACCCGGATGCATCAGTTAGGCGATTTCCAGATATATTAAGCACTTCCAATCGCCCAAACAGTACAGGACACTCGCAGATCTGGATATGAAAATGCTTGTTAGATTGTGCTAAGTTTAGCACCAACTCCACTACCGTGACCACCTAACTCATGCTTGATCAAATTACTACAGCCACTTAACAGCAGTACTATTGAACTGTTCATCTAAAAAAGAGAGTAACTATTTTTATTTTTATTTTTAAAAGGAGAATAAGCAGTTATACTCGTTGCAATAAAATAAAAATAAGCACCTGGAACAAAGCAGCTGCACCAAAAAAATTCTGATGCAAATCTAGGACTAAGCCGCCGTAGTTTTGACCTGATGAGGTGAATACTTGTATCAATTTTTCCATTGTTCCATTACCTGGAAATGACAAATGACTATCAGCCAAGACCATCTTGGAAGAATAGCCAACACAAAAGCATTGATCCTGAGGAAAAATTGAATATGGCATTGAAGTATCATTACCTAACATATTGTGAGAAAGATCAATCATCGATATCATTTTATGAGCTAGTAAGGTATCAATAAGAGGAACTATCGACATATCTTGCAGTTCACATCCAGACACAATAACTTCATCTTCTGAGACCTGAGCCAAGAGAAAAGTACTGAGACAGCGAAACCAAATTGTCTGGTATTAAAGATTGTCATAGAAGAAGCAGAAGGTGATTCTTTAACGCTGAAGCTAAACTACCTCCAAATTATATAACCTAGTAAGCAACTTTATGTTGGGCGTCTCAGATAATGCATTGCAGCGATCAATGTACAGCTTAATCAATCGTTTGTGGACCCAGCCTGCCAAGCAAATAAAGTTGGTTAAAGTGAGAAGCAAATATGCTTTTGAGATTATGAAAAATAATGGTAGAATAAGCACAAATTGAACAGTACCAGGAGACACTTATAGATGCATGTACAGAACATGCTCTGCAATAACGTCTTAGTTTGGACACCACATCTATCATAACAATTTGGCAGTAGAAGGATTCATTGAGGAAAAATTATGAACCCGATTAGGAAGGGCTAGTTCATACTCGTAAATCAAGAACGGTATCCATTCGCATGTGAATCCCAAAAAGATATTACACCTAAGACATAAGCCATTTAAAGAGCATACCATTAACGGATACTTCAATCCATCCATCTCCCTCCACATTATTTCGAAATGTTTCGACTGATTCAATAGTTGGAATAGACTTTCCATCGTATTGCAAGTGGTCAATGACTGGCAAAAGACCTAAAGAGGCAGGCACCAAATATTAATATGGGCATCTAAAAATCATGGTCTAATCACACAAGTATGAAGACCAAAATGCCAAATTGACACTAGCATCGTTAGAACTTCATTATCTTCACATTCTCTGCTTTCAAGGGAAAAACAAAAATAAATACTTTACGCCTTGGTTCTGATTATGTAAGATATGACCCGGAAAGATACAAGACTATGATTATGTCTATTTAGACCCGACCATGGTTCGATTTTGAACCAAAACCGAACAGTAACCGAACCGTTGGTTATCAAAACTGTGCTGGAACCGAAATCGATAGAAACCGGAATCAAACCGTTAAATATTAGTTCGGTTTAGGTTCCACCAAAAGCAAAACCGAAACTGGAACCGTTAGTTCGGTTCGATTCCAAACCACGTATTTCCCCCCTAAAACGTTAGAGTATTTTTCCTTAATTTGTTTATCTACCTAATTCACATCTACTGATTCATTTTTTGTTATGTCTATTTAGTCGAAACACCTTATATTTTTATGCGTTCATTTTTCATTTATATTGCGTCACATCTTAAGATGAATATTAAGTATAACTTTATAATACGATTATATAAGTTTTAATATTTTTTGTCTTACATCATAGTTTAATATATTTTTCTTTAAATAAAAGTTATTTGGTGTGCATTTTATGAATAAAATCAAGTAAAAAATGCAAAGAAATAAAAATGAAACCATGACCAACTTAAACCGGAATCAAAACCGACAACAGAATCAAAATCGTCTCGGAACCGTCGGTTCCGGTTCCAGAACCGGAACCAAACTCAAAGATTCCGGTTTTGATTTGTCCTTCTATTAAACCGAAACCGACGGTCCGAAACCATGGTCAAGTCTATGCCCATGGCTTATCTAGAAACAAAGATCAGAGTTACAGTTAAAATACATACCACTTGATCTTCTCTCAGGAGGTAGCTGTAAATAGTATAAGCATGCAGCATAAGCTTTCATGGTTTCATTCTTTGGTTCGTCACCAAGCACAAATGAGTCTGCTTCAATGCATGGCAGAGCATCTCCCATCTTAACTCGAATACAACTCTACAGTTGTTGAAAAGAAGGTGTTAGCACCAAGGCAAAGAATTGGAAGTATCATTGTCAAATTCCATTCCAGAACAACTGGCTAAAAAAGAAGTTAGCTAACTCAGCTTGCCTTGAAAGCAAAACATTTAATGGTTTACAGTAGTTTCCAACAAGTAAAACATGAAATCACAGTCCTCGAGAGAAATTACTTGATGAGATCAAGATGCTGAGGCATATGAAAGTAAAAGAGGCTCGTCCGTAATTCTTGGTTTTCACTAAAGAAAAAGTAAAGAAAAGAAAAACGAATGGAAAAGGCATTGAAGGAAAACAAACATTTTAGAGGAAGTAATCTTTATAAAATTAGGGTGATGGGCATAACAAATACAGCAAAAGTAAAGCATCATGAAAAGCAAGACTACACAACCTCACTAGTGCTTTTAGATCTGATCTCAGTGCCGCTTGAGCCAGCATCTCTGCAGCTGCTTGATTTGTAAGAGCAAGCGCTTTCTTCAAGATTAGCAGGACCACAGGAATTTGGCGTACATTTTGACGCGGCCTGTGACGCATCCTACAACAGAAGAACTTAGCACCTAAATTCTGTGGCAGGCTGGAAACTTAGGTGAGGCTAATTAGCAAGCTAAAATTTTAGAATACCTGACACACTGAAGCAGCAGCAGCTGCAGCAGCATCGCTCACACCCTTATCTGCACTTGGAACTTGGAAATGAAAAAGGAAAAGGTCAGTAAATATCAGGTGTTGGAACTAGCTATGCACACAGAAAAGAATAAATAAGATATAAGAGCAAGGAAAGAGCTTAGTCATCATGTTCTTACATCGATTTGAAACAGAAGCTTCTTTAGCACCATAGCTTTGTTGTTTTCTTCGTGGGCTCTTATTCTGATCGTGCATTTCATCTTCATTGTCAGAAAGCACCAGGCGCACACGCTTACGACCAACAGCTGTTTGAGAAGTATCAGTTGACCTACACATACTCTTGCTAGGACCTTCAAGAAAAATAGGTGAAGCTTGGAGAGTTTTTCCACAATGAAGTCTATGTTTGCTCAATTTTTTGACGGAACGAACAGGTGAAGTAACAGGTGAAATCAAAGGTTCATCCTGAACTTCACTGTCATAAACAAGCCTTGCAGAAGTAGCAATATGTTCTACTCCCGGTGAACCAGAGCAGTCAGATTTATAGTCATATAGTCCACCATCTCCTTCTGTCTCACTTTCGGGGCAAATGTCCCCATCTAGACCTTGAATCCTGGGTTCAACATCAACCAGCTGCTTCAAAGCATGAATTTTCTGCTCTAATTTCCTGCAAAATGAAATCTTTTAAACTTGAAAAATTTGTTTACAGTAGCAAATAGCATTCAGATTCATTATGGGATGGTTACGATGATTTCAAGACTCTTTCCGACCTTTGACTCTATTTCTCTAGAAATGGCTATTTTGAAAAAGAAAAGGAGGATGGTTGATTTAGGTCTAAGTGCAATGTAACAACGAAAAGATCGAACTTCAGAATCAACAGAACATGCAGCAGAGGGGAAAGGAAAGGAAAACATGCCAAAATCATTTATATGGAAGCATTCAGGAGATACTAAATAGATCACCATTGTTTAACAAATCACTAATGAAAGGAGCAGACTAGATATATTCTAGTCAATCGAAGTAGTTTGTATTCATACTGACTCTAAAGTATTATAAAACAAGGATATATGGACATAAAGGGAAATGATGAAATATAATAAGTACAAGTCCAGTTCAAAGATATTGGTAAAATATGACCTAGGAAATGTACCTTGCCTCTTCAACATTATCAAGTCTCATCATGTGGCTATAATGCATGTTCTCTAATGCAGATATCAGCACTGAAGGAAGATTTTCCTGAACAGCAGTCCTGCACTAATGTAAAAGGAAACAAAACAATCGCAATGCCCTTTCTTTTGTGCTACAAGAAACTAAAAAATGCTGATTCCCATTACGAAGCAATCTTCCCTTTTAGCATTATCTCTGGTTTAAGAAAATAGAAACATACTTACCTGTACCCCTCTTCAAAGGCATGCAGTGCACCCACCCAATCACCATCCGAATCCAGCACATTACCAATATTAATCTTTGCCAAGGCTTGGCCCTGAAACAAAAGAAAAGTTGATAGAAATATGAACTAATAATTTAAATTGGTTATACGTAAAACTTAACAAGCAGACAACTGTCATATATAAACATCGAAAAACACATGGAGTAAGCAGCGCTGTCCAAGAAACTAACCTCCAGATTGCCAATCAACTTGAATGTCTCCCAACTTCTGTTATACCATTTACGAGCTTTGATAAAATTCCGAAGCTTCTGGTACGACTCCCCGATAGTCAAAAAGGAATCACCCAGTTTTTCCTTGTCACAGAGCTCTTTCGCAATTCTCTTCTTCATTTTAGCGAATAGGGTATGCTGATGGCAATTGCAGAGCATGTTAATAATATATAAAATTATGAAATTAGAATGAAATTGGGAATATATATTGCATTTCAGTAAAAGTGTTCCTCTACATATTCATCCCACGAAGTAATTGGTGGAGAACTCGCAGCTGTGAAATCGAAGGCAATGCAAAATTTTGGAGCGTACCTTTGACCATGCATTAATCGAGCTTGATTTCTCAATTAGAGAATCAAGAGATGCCATCTGCTGCAGTAAGCACTTGCGTTCACTTGAAGTGCCTGCATTAGTGGCCAAGGTTCGGTTTAACTTCTTAAGATTCTGTTCTTCTTTCTTCATTTCAGCCATCACTCTGATGGCTTCTTTTGCGACTGCAATGTTATGATGTATTTGATCCACCAATGCATCTTCATCCTCCATGGACATCGCCAGATCTAAAGCCTTTTGATAGCTAAGTGTAGCTTCCTCATACTTCTGAATCCTGTAACACAATTCTCCAAGATTGATATATCCCTTTGCTTCTCCCACACAATGACCAATCTTCTTACATATCAGGATATCCTTCTTTATATGCTCTCTTGCTTTATCCCATTTCCTTAGCTCAGTGTAAACAAATCCGAGGTTGTGATGAAGTCTGCTCCGGCCATCATCATCTTCATTCACCTCTTCCTCCTCACACAAACGTAAACCCTTTGACAGAAATCTTTCAGCTTCTTCCAAGTTATCAAGATCCATCTCGAGCATCCCAATGTTATTATGTGCATCAATATATTCCTTCAAGAAAGAAGATTTATTGGATGGGGGTTTCTCCTTGAGAATTCTAGCGAGATCCATGGATTGTTTGAAATACTTCTTAGCATTATGAAGAGCAGAATAGTCATTATCATCCTTCATGAACATTTCGTGATATGTACGCCCAAGTTGTGTGGTAGCTCGCTGCTGCTCAACAAGATCATCCGCTAGCTTGGCCAGCCGCAAGTGCTCTCTCTATAAAACATAACACATGTATTATGCCATGATTAGTCAAACAAATTATGACCGATGAAACCTCAGAGCATAAATGAAAATGAAAAACAATGTTCAAGATCAAAATTAATATACTTAGGACAACATATGATTCAAACATGTGAAGAACATAGAAACAAGCATGATAAGCTTCCGACAAAAATTGCACATTATCATTTTGCGTTACCTTACCTGTACTATGCAGGTCAGAAATGCAGCATTAGAAAGGGAAGTAAAATCAGTAAATTGTGTTTGAGCAATCAATTCTACCAAAATCCCTAACATGGTGTGGCCCCCTGTCTCATAGACGATCCATGAATCGTGGCACCCTGTCCCACAAATCTCACTTACAGGCCTAAATGAAAATAATTATTTTGGTCCTATATCTGATCACAGGTGCTATATATATAACAAGGTAGCATAACCAAAATCGTGACCTCAAGTTGCTACACCGAGTAATCAACGCAATCAAAAGCTCAAATTGGTAGTAAACTACCCAAGTATATTGAAACATCTCTTGCATATTATCTGCATTATTATTCGTATCTTTGTAGTTAGGGTTTCCAACTCAACCGCATCGCAAATTCACCCAACCACTATATCAAGACCATCAAATTCAAGGCTACTTTACTGAATGGACTACTCATTTCTCCTTTAACAAACCCCAAAACCACCCATGGACACGACACAGGCGCAACGAATCCCACACCTGATAATACAGCGCATTCTCGAAATCCAAGAGTCTCAAGAACAATTCCCCAATAGACTCACACGCCGGCAACAGGTCCTTATCAAGCAAACACTCCTCCGATATCTTGTAATCGATACGAAGCCACTTCAACGCCTCTATATACTACCCTCCATTCTTCAATATGTCTCCGATCACGTTCGCCCACCTCGCCTCCTCTCTACGGTTCCCCACCTCCGCCGCCGCCTTGTAGGCCCGCTTCGCCTCACGGAGGCGGTCACCGTCGTCTCTCGGCGGAGGCATCGGGGATCGAAGAGGGGAAGGGATGGAGAATTTGGGGAGGGTTTTTCTTGTAGGGTTTGGTGGGGAGTGATTTGGGGATTTTTGGGAGGAAAATGAGAGGGGTTTCCCGCCAAATTTTGGGTGAAAATTTGAAGAGGAATGGATTGTTGCATCGTGGATACGAGAGATGATTTGGTTCCTAATTATTCATATGGTTCCTAATTATTTACTTGAATGGGAGTAGTTTTTACTCCCTTCGAATCAAAATAACTATTATATTTTCTTCGTTTTATTCAAATTATAACGGTTTGACACGATATGATAATTTATATATGTGTTGAATTAATAAAAAATAAAAATTTTATCTTTATAAGTGTGTGAAATAAAGAAATGAAAAAAAAAAAGAGAAATAATGATGGGTGGGATGATGTGATATAAAGTAGGGATAGTTTGATATTTTTATATGAAAAAAATTGATAAATAAAAAAATATTGTAATTTGAATGGAACGGTAAAAAAAAATGTTGCAATTTGAATGGGACGAAGGGAGAATTTTGACTATATGTACTTATCGATACGAAATTTGACTTATATTATGAGACGATCAAACATCATTTTTTTATAAAAAATATCGTAAAATATTAATGATAATTTAAGTTATGTATTTCAATTTGACGTCAATGACATAATTTTTTACGTCGTCAAGATAAAAACGAATCTCTTCAAAATACATGTCGAATAATAAAAAACAATCTTGCATTATAATTAATTTGGAAGGAAGAGAATAATGTAAATTACTAATAAATATTATTTTTTAAACCTATTTATCCAAAAATAATCTTTAAGTTATCAATTATCATTTAATTTTTTTAAGTAATTAAATGTCATCTAATCCCATTAGATATCATCTGCTTCCCATTTTTATGAGATAAGAATATTGACTGCCAAATTTGAGTTTCACTAGCCAAAATGGAACGTTGACTTCTGAAAAAACAAGAAGACGACCACGCCGAAGAAGGGGAGACGCAGAGCGGTGGCGATTCAGCATGGATGCAATGATGGCGTCAAATTCAGCAAAGAATGTGATGCTGCGGGTAGTTGATCCTCTATACGGCGGTGGCGGCAAAGATGATGCCGAAGGAGGAGAATAGAAGGCCTTTATAGGTGTTGTTTTCCACTGCGAGTCTTTCATCCTCAACAATTCGTTTTTCGCACAGTGCGTCCAGTTAATCGAAGAAATAACAACGACCGTCTTATATGGTTGATTTGGTTGAGCATGATTTCGTCCTGACACAGTGCGTCGGGGAGAAGGCACAATGCGTAGGGAAGAAAGCACTATTGTCGTCGACGGCAGTCTCGTCTGAAGACACAGTGCCTCAGGGAGAAGGTACTGTTATCGCCGGCATCGATCTCGCCTCAAGACACAGTGTGTCGGGCTGAAGGCACAGTGGGCATCGGCGACGGTCTCGTCTCTCGTCTCAAAAGAATCATGGTGTTAAACCTTCTCGAACTTTCACAGAATTGCACATAAACCCCCCATCTTCGAAAACAAGTAGATTACCCCCCGAAGTTTTGTTGTCGTTTGCTGCTGTTATCTATGTTAACGGAAACTGCTAAATGACATGCATACCCAACCTACTCTTGGGATTAAAGACAGATAATCAGTAGAATAATGAAAAAAGCTGCACAGCTAGAGTCGATTCTCCTAAGGATAATCGGATCGGTTCGGTTTAATCGATTCGATTTTTTTACGTTTCGATTTTCACAATCCACAATCAAAACCGAACTAATTAATTGGTCGGTTTGAAAATTAAAACCAAAACCATTTATTAATCGGTTCGATTTTTTTTGTTTTTAAATGGTTTTGTTTTTAGCGGTTTTTTACGATTTCATCTTAAATATTTTGAGATTCTAATTATATATGCCGTTCATTAAAACAATTTATAATTTTGTACTACACATGTTTGCAAAAATAAATTAGATATATCGAGTTAAAAAAAGATAATGACATAAATTATACTAAAAATATATATGAACAAATGATTTTCTTATTAATTAGTCAAATAAAAAATATTTGACCAAAAAAATAGAAAATATGACTGAAGGCTGTATATCCATTTCTGAAAAACAAAAAAAAAAGTAAAGACAGTATCCATTATAAATATCGACTCATAAAAAAATAGTTTTTACAGAATGTAGAGATCATTATGGTTAGATGATTAATAACCAATATAAGATATAACTATTAATTTTTTTTCATAAAGTAATTGTATAAAAAAATTTCTATTTTTATTATGAAGGTTGATTATTTTCATCTCATAGATAATTTTACATAAATTGTTAGGATCTTTTTTTAATTTTTTTTTTTGAGAAGAAAATCTTTAAAAAATGTTATAATTAATCTCGACTGTTCAACTCGTGATTATAGGCTTAAAATTAATTAGAAAAATATTTTTTTTAATTTAAATTATTCTGAATTACATAATTGTCCTTTTAAACTTTTAAAACTACACAAATGCACTGTCATGTCATATCGATTATCAGACCGTTTGTCATAAATGATTTATCATTTGAATATTTTGTGTAATTATATATATAATAGATTCTTTAAAGGTGACAAGACAACTAAATATTGTTTGATATAGAAAACAAAGCTCATTAGAATACTTGTTGAATATGGTTTTTTTTTTTTTCGAAATATTGTGTCGGAGAGGATATTTTCGCAAGGTTTTTTCTTTTTTTTTTTCACAAAACAGGTAATATATTTTTACAGCAATATTCCATAACTTGGATTTTTATAATTCATAAAAACATTCACATATGGACCCATGCGAATCTAGTGGTAGTAAACGAATTAACTAAATTATCAAAAAAAACTGCATCCTATAATTTTTTATTTTTTTTTGAAAGGTCGTATAACTTTTATTTTGATCACTTTTAACTAAGCTTTCCAACAGTAACAGTAGGAGTGATTAGGTGATCCTTCTTTTGGTATTGGATCTGAATTACTTCTATTTGATCCCTATTTTTCCCTTTCATTTAATTAATTTCTTAAGGATTTTCTTTAAGATGGATTGTAGCTGTTGGATTACCGTATGTCATTAGTTCATGGTTCACGCATTGAATCCTCGGTGCTTCAATCACTATATCGGGAATTTCTAAGATAATCACTATGTATAGATTTTTATAAGGTCTAGCAAATAGTGTCTCAACACATTATTGTTCTCGTAATATTGAAACAATTAAATTTTACCAATGAGACTATAACAATGAGGATGACCATTCAGAATTAAAACATATATTTGTTCTAATCTTATCCCTTGATTAGTGTTTCTTGGATGAATTAATTAGTGTTTCTTGGATGAATCATGACCGTTAAATCCAATTATTTTGATATGAGATACATGGTGTATCAAGACATCTCTTTTCTATGAAAACAAACCTTTAACCTTAAGGGGAAAAAAAAAAGTAAAGAAAAAGAAAAGAAAAACAGAAAATGAAGATACAAGAATCCCTCGGCTCCATTGCATTTGGCGAAATTCTCCTAGACCTAGTTCGCATCAGATCATTTCTTAACCGTTCTCACGCGATCATCATACAGGTATACAGTATAATCCGCACTGTTACAACTTATAAGTTACAACATGACAGATATTATACAAGAACATGGACGGGCGACGATCTTCCCATAATCCCAAGCAGAAATATCCGTCCACCCTTGGCCTAACCTGATCTATTCAGTTCTTTGTCCTCTAAGAACACAAAGGAACCTGTAACACAACAAAGAGTGAAAGCCGCATTCTTGTTTGCTCTTCTATATTCTGTGTGTACATGAGCATTTAGCGAAGTCTGGAGAGAGTTTCTCCTTGTGCGTGCTGTGCGTGTATCTCTTTCTAACTCAAATGGGTCTCATCCTAGGGGAGCCATTGGGGGGCGTACGACTCCTGAAAGTAGAAGCCTCAAGCCAAGGATCAAATGTGTAGTTGTTCGTGTTTGCTCTTGTCGGAGATAGTAAGATGTCGCTAGGATCGTAACTGTTGTGTGTTGCGAACCCGAAAGTGGTATGTGGTGGAGTGAGGAAACAACTCTTCCAAGCTGGCCCGTTCTGTCGCAATGGGCTCGAGCATGGAGAGACGGGCAATGATGTGATAGTTCGCGAGTTATCCCTAATACACGAAAGAATGTTCTCTCAGTTCATGTAAGAAGAGAAAAGTTGGGGCTCAACTGATCTGCAAGACTGCAACTTCTTCAAATGCGATGCAATTACCTTAGCTCTCTTGAAACCACCTGCGATGGTTTGTGCATGAGATCTACCTCGTACGAGCTGATACTCTTTCTACGCGGATTTATGTCCAAATGAATCTGCTCCAAGTCAAAAGAAAAGGGGGAAAATTAGGTCAGTAAGACAGCAATCCACTGGCCAAAAATTTAAATGATGAAATATGGAAAATTTCAACGAGTTTGCTTAGTAGACTATTAGCTTTCCTGAACCAGCTCACGGCAGTCTTCAATGAACTCATAAAGAGCTTAGAAAAAATATAATCATTTCATTGGTTGCCGCAGTCTTCCAACAGTCCAGGTCCAACGGTTGGGATATCGAAATTAGAGTTCAATTGCATCATCAGCATATCCTTCTCATAAGATCAGGGTATAGAGGGGCGGACTTACAGGCTGGTGGTGCCACCCTCCATCAAAGGAGTGCGGAAGTCCTTCTACCAATGGATTCAGTTGGGGAACACGGATTGTTGCCTGATCACTAACAAATGGGTGACTCAGTAACTCAGCAGCTGAGGGTCGTGCCGAAGGGTCACGCTG
>JAOVYX010021033.1:0-16266 GCA_035668315.1 Drosera spatulata | reverse complement strand
GGAAATGAGAAATGAAAGAAAAATGGAGGGAAAGAGGATGTTTGAATTATTTGGTCCCCGTCGGTCTATTTTTATCTAAATTTCGTAATAATAATCTTTCATTAATTAATTCGTGTCGATTTAATCGTATCAAACACGTTAATATCGTATTCTTTTTAACGATATAACTTTCTGAGACTAAAAAAAAACCGTTACGTTATAATAACGTTGATTCGTACGTTAAAAATAAACATGCAATCATAACGTCTCTCGATAATTAATCATTGTCGATTTAATTATCCGAAATATTTATAATAATATTTCGTTTAATGATCGCAAATTTTCAGGCTCAAACCTGTGTCTCAAATGTATAATAACTTTTACGATGTAACGTTCATCGTTCTTAAATTTTTATTTACACGTTCGTTGCATACATTTCGTACGTATATTTTTAATCCAATATATATATTTAAATCCGATAAATTTTCGCGTTATTATAGTTTAACTATTTGAGCTCATTAGAAGTTAAAAGCTAAGAAACGTAGTGAGTTAAGCAAATACTCAATACAAACATACCATTTTAATCATCACATTAAATGTTAATGAATATCAATGATTGATCTAACTTCTAAATGAATCAACCATAATCCCTACATTCCTCCCTATCCAAGCAACCTATCCTGTTATCTATCTAGTTTACTTTTTACAATTCTGCAACTTTAGTTAGATATTAAATCATTTGAACAAACCCTCCCCCCTCCCACTTCTAGAATAATTAGAAACCTTAAGTTAAGTTAGTTTATCAGTTTTAACTTTCTCTGTGGGATCGACCCCTATTTCCACTACTACATTTAAACCCATATTTATAGAGTGAAGTGGGTGCTCTTAAATATAAATTTGACGTGCTTACGACGGCACGCGCCAATATAATATATCAAGAACAAGATGTTATAGATACGGTAATGCAGTCACTGCATTGCTTAGATTCTATTGCGGATATGAATCACTGGATGGATTGTATGTTTTTGGGGATAGCCATTGCTTCAAGATGCAATGTTATATTGCATACATTTGATGCAAATGTTTCACCTTACTATACTCATTTGCCACTGAGGTTCCCTTCAATTTCAATCCAAGAGCATTGCGAAATAACTGTTGTATATGTTTGGAATCACTTTGTTCAACTATTTCTACATCCTCATTATCCTATACTTTCAATCCCGACATGGTGATGGGAGAACGCATCCAATGAAACTCGAGGATGGACAGATAGTTATGCAATTCGTCTTCAACTGTGAAATGAAGTAATGAACATCAACTCATATGGTAGACAACATTTTGAAGGAATGATTTAATAGGATAAAGTGTGTACGTGTTTAAATCTTATTAATATATATTTACTTATAATGCAATGAAGTTTTTTTCAATTTATTATCATCTTCTATTTAACATAATGTAATTCGATGAACGTCATTTTTTGAAACAATACAAGTATTACTTAAAAATATTATCGTGATACATTGGTCATAATTTCAAATTTTGTTGATTGTGTCTAATATATATTTTCCCAAATTATGTATATGAACTATTATAATAACACCTATTGTAAAATATAATATAAAAATCACAAATTTTATCATGAAATATTAGAATCGTTAGAAAGATATCGTGAACTAGACAACAAATATGTATTTAATTTTTTAATTTCTCATTTAAAATAAAAAATAAATAAAAATTAAGTTATAAATATAACATAAATAAAAATTATATTCAAGGGATAATTTAAAAAAAAATACAAAGGGGATGTACTTTTTGCTCCTTTGGATAACAGCCTGGAGCTTGGACAAAGCTTTCATGTCCCTGAGTTACCCCACGGTTACTCTGTGAATATGGTTGCAGGTCCGTGGTTACATGGAAAGAAGTGAAACTCGTGCCATGTGATGTCAAAACTCCGCACAAATTTATTTACATTATTAATTATAATATTATGTAATAATTATATTATTTATTAATTATGTTATTTATTACGTACTTTAACATGTTATTTTTTAATCAATAAACAATATGATACGAATATTATTTTGTCCTAAAGTTATCGTTCGTGATATATACTATGCTTGATATTTCATGATAAATTTATAAAAAGAACATCGTTTACTTGTCCTACAAATCATTTATAATATCATCACTTTTTTAGACTTATATGTACAAAAAGTACCATCTCTGTGGGACAGAAGGAATAAAATATTATTCCAATATGTACATAGAGAGAGAGTATTGCTTTTATGTGTTAGTCTACGAACACAAACAATTCTCGACATGGACAAGATGTAGAGTGTCAACCTTTGAGTTTTTTTCCATAAGCGACAAAGATAGGCAAGAACATTGTTATTCCAGAACCTAGAACGGAATCCACTAAGGATGATTCAATATCTATGGCACACCACCAAAAGAAAAAAATAAAATAAAAATCTATGACACATTATATAGACGAAGGATTATTTCTATTATTATCATGGTATATAATTAAATTTACAATTTTCAGATCCAACGAATGAGCAGATACAACAATGTCAGTATCAGCACAAGAACAACCAGGCAGTGAGCTTCTGCATGGCAAGATCATGACTCAGGAGGAACACATCTAAACCACATCAAAAGCTTTCGAAAATGATTATCAGATTGCTGAACCTTTTCTTCAAGTGGAACGAAGAAAGAATTGAGAACGATGAAAAAGAGACCAAACGGAGAAAAACCTGGGTTCTGTCATCTGCATATACATCAGAAGCCGGTGCTTTAGCTGAATAAATTGTCTTGATTCGTCTGAATTGGGGAGGGCAATGGTTTTATATACAGATGAAGTATGAACCCCTTGATCAATGGTGTGAAAGGATCTGGGCGACTGAGTACTGACAATGATCCAAGAAAAGCCTCGAGAAGAGCTGATCGGGAGAAAGAATCCACCTATAGAGCAGTCTCTATTGGATAACAACCGAGGACACGAATAAATCTTGCAAATTCCTGCAGCAAAGCTCGAAGAATAGTTATATAGTTATATATATACAGATAAAAGGTGTTACTAATTCAAAAAAACAGAAACACCAAAACAAAAATGTGAATTTTTGTTAGTGCACTGGCTTTAAACATCCTGTCCAAGATGTTTAATCAGATTCTTGATGTTCAGGGTTCAAACACTGTAGTGGATACAATAGCCATCGGTCACAAGTTTTTTTTTTTTTTTTGGTTGCCCGACATCACATATTCACTCGCGACATAATCCTTATGGTTTATTTCGCGTACCCTGAACTTTAATTTGTGCATATTTGGGTTACAGCATCTATGAGTTCCCATGTCGTTAAGAAAAAAAAAAAAAAACCATTCATATTTAGAACCACCGTACACACCTAAAGCTAAAAGTTAGAAATTCCTTGGCATTTGGCACGCCATCGTTTAGCCAACAGCAGTCATCAAATCTCAGCTTTCACCTTCACTGTTCATAATGCTTTTGAATTTTGATGCACTGAATATTAAGCTGTTTTTTTCGACAAACTTTGTAGAAATCAAGCAGGACCTAACCTGTAGATGCCCCAAAGCGAATTGCGCACGAGGCTCAGCCATAGATGCTTCAAAGTCAATATAGAATAGATAGTCAAAATATCTGTCACGATAAAACAAACAATAGTGCAATTATTTCTCCCTAATTCAAATCATTGATGAAATGATGTTAAGAAATCAACTCGGGACATTAAAAACACTCCATCAACAGATGTAGTTAAAAGTATCATATGATCTACAATCGGTATAACCTAAGAGTTCTGGTGGGAAGCACTTTGTCGGTGTGCTGCAACTACTCCTTTGCCTACTTCATCTATCAGCAAGTGATATCACGTCACTGCGTTAGCCAGCAGCAAGCATACACCCATTCAATGGGCAACACTATAAGACAGGACAACCAAATGGATGCGCCACATGGAGCTCGGTCAGTGTGGCTCAATAGTGTCTGCAGATGAAGTGCAAACTGCCCACTCAACTCACTAAATTTACCTATTGCCAAAAGTTTCTGCTTAGAGCAGTTGCTTGAGAGAGACAGATCCAAATTGGCTTACCTCGCTAATTAAGACACTGTTCGGTATATATAGTGCCATTTAAATCAGAGAGGCAGAACCTCATGCAAAGTCCATAACAAAGGGCTTTTTTTTTTTTTTTTTTTGGGTAGAACAAAAGGACAGTCCATAAACTAGGCTTTCGTCTAACTCTCATCACGTGTAGACTGTAGAATATATAACTAAGCCCATATGTTTCGACACTGCTCTCCCTGACATTTATTGGGGATGAATTTAATGGATTCCCTTTCTTCAGCAAATAACCCCGAACCAATATAACATGAATACATGATCAAACTGTCATAAAAACCATCCATTTATAGATCTGACAGGTAAGAGGGAGGCATGGTAAAAGTCAACGACATGAATAAGTCAATATATAAGTGAGATTCAAAAACACGTTCTCACAGCCCCAACTTTAACAAAAAGTAAAGAAAACAATGTGATGACTGATGGATAATGAACTTGCAAAGTGATTTGGCCTCTATTATACTTCATTATGTAAACGAGCATCGTGGAAGAAGTATTAGTACTCACTTAGCACTTCCTTTATTTAAGTCATCCACAACACGTAGCGGACGCTTTCTCTGTGGTCTGCTCTCAATCTGAAGCAGCAAGAAAACATCTCGATGATCAAATCATGGCACTGATACAAAGAAATAACGCCCTCGTTCCACTAACCTTTGTCAAATTAATATCCCTCAGAGCAAACACAGCCAATGCTTTAAATATCACCCCAGGCCCCTCTTCTAGAGTGAAAACAATGCTGGTCTGGAAGAAATATCATTATCAATCTCAATGAGCACTCTACTTCGGACTATTTTCGTTCACTTGTCAGAGCCTCTACACAACGTACTATGAAAAGTGAAACTAACAGTATTTGTACCAAATCTAGGCGAATAACTGATTGGGTATCAACTAGAAGCGAATCACTGAATCCATACCTTGTAAGGTTTAACAGTTCCAGGAATGATAGGTTCTCTTGCAAGTATCATGAAGCGGGTCACATTATCCATGTCATCCTGTTCAGTGAGGCATATGAAAAATATAATCAGAATGAATTACCAAAGGAACATCATAATATGGCACTCCAAAACGAAGGAACAGTAACCAGAAAAATCGACCCCAATTTGTATCTTCTTTTTTCCAGATGTTCACCCCGTTAGGTGAGATTGAGCACGTGGATCAAACATAATTGGTTTATCCATGATGGAAGACCTAAGGACATACTCTGCATGTTAGTTATCTATCTTTATTCGTGATGAAAGACCCGTAGACATTTCACATGTTGGCAATATATCTATATCCATCATGAAAAACCTGAGCACATATCCTACATCTTGGCTATTGCAGAAAACCCTTGGCCTTTTCTGGGCATGGTACCAGTCAGGAACGGGATAGAATCCGCAATTTAGGTTAGTTTATAAAAAAATTAAAGAAAAAAGTATCACCTGTATTCTCTCTTGCAGAACATTAAGACCATACATTGCAGCAGTTCGAGCGCTTGCAACAGCTCCAGTATCTCTCCTGCCTTCTGAAGCAACAATCTGACATCACAAAGAAGAATAGTAAAAATGTGAAACAACTACACAACTGAAAGATCTCGTCAAGTGAATTAATAAGGGCCTCAATGTATGACCTGAGCGGCACCAGCGGTGTCATTTGCATTTATTCTAACAAGACCTAACTTGCTTAGGGTCACTTCACATTGTTCAAGTGCCTGCAGAAAAGGTAATGCAGCATTAACTTGGCACAGAATGAAGCTCAATGTCATTAAGCAAGAGCCAGAAGGCACACTAAGAGGCAGTTCCTTTTTTGAAATTACAAAGATTATGAACTTAACTTACCTGGGGATGGCTTAATACTCGCTTTAGCTCTTCCTTTCTGACTCCAGGAAGTCCTAACAAGCAGTGGTTAACAGATAATTGCACCTCCCCTACTATATGCAGCCTATGGCGCAGGAGTAAGTCATAATTTCGGTGAATACTTCCACCTACTGAGTTCTCAATAGGAAGCACAGCCTTATCCACAAGCCATAGCTCGACGGCCTAATAAAAAATAATAATTATCAGCACACAGACAATGAGTGACCAAGCAGGACTTTAAGACCCAAAGAGTCATAGTTTACCTGGAAGGCAGCTTCAAACTCGTCGCATGGTACAGTCTCGCAACCTGGACACGCCTTGAGAGCAGCATCTTCACTGTATGATCCTGGCACTCCCTGCACAGGTCGATGAATGTCATATTAGAAAACAAGATGATAAAAGCTAGATCACAAAAAACAGCACAAAGATAGGATCATAGGAAAGCGGTTCACCTGGTAGGCAACTCGCACCTTTGAACCATTACCGGATGAGGAGGACAAATCAGTTGCAGATAATGGTCCTGCAATATTTATGCTTAGAGGCAGGGAAGACAGTATAAAAAAATTGTAATGTAGGACGATATGCATAGCAGCTATATGGAATCTCCTGATATTAAGCAAATACATGACCAAAAGAAATGCAAACAGTGTCTGTCGCCATGAATACCATGGTTCGGCAAATCGTTTTGAATCGCCCCGAATCGCCCGAACCGTCTCGTTTTGGACGAAACCGGTTCCGCTTCAGGACTTGAATCGACAATTCACCTGTATCGTCCCCGAATCGATTGTCTCAGACGATTCAGTAACTGAATTGGGCGATTAAACAGCCCCCCCCCCCCCTCGAATCGTTCTGGTTCAGTGAGTCAGTTCCCCTTCGAATCACATGACCATACTAGATGAGTTTCCACATGTCCCTGAGCACGGCCTGGTTCTGTGTTTTATTTTCTCGTCCAAAATTACTTATGGTGATGAAGAAGGTGATGATGGTGATGATCGTCGGATGCTAATCTCCACACGAGGGATGATATGATACAGGTGGATATGGAGGTGGACATGATTTAGACGCTACGAGATCAAGCTATGAAGTTGCTCCTCATTCTTCATTTTTTTGATTTCTATGTATATATTTCTATGTGCACTAGAGTACTGACTCGTGCACTTCACGATAAAACAACAGAAAATAATATTAAGTTAATTTAAACATATCTATGTCATATAAAACATTTTGAATTGATTGGTCAACTTGCATAATCAATGAAACCCGATTCGAATCATATATTATGTTGAAATTTAACATGATGACTTTTTGAAATAATTCAACATATCTAGATAAATTGATCCAACATTTTAAATTATATGCTACTATTTCTATACATTGCTTATATTATATTATTTAAAATTGATTTTTAAATAAATAATTAATGATAGAGCTCAAAATATTCATTCTGAAAATCGGCGTATAAAATACTACCTCCGTCCCATAAAAAAAGCAACGTTGGTTTAAATCAACGATAAAGTTATTCAAACTACGAATCGTTCGCGAGACGATCAAATATCGTTTTACGCAAAATTATCGTGAAACAATAATGATAATTTAAGTTATGTATTTCAACCTTGAGCCAGTGAATAGTATACGATTCAGCGAACCTTGATAATTTAAGTAATGACAAAGCGATTCCGAGTCGGTTCAAGATTCAACGAACCTTGATGGATACAGACAAGGAATATCTTGAATCTTTATAGCAATCCAAGCCTCTAGTTATATATAATTTAATTTGCTTTCGCGGTATGCCGATATGTTTAGCACGTAAACCCTTGTCTCAAATCTTAAAAAATTGAAATTGTTTATAAATTGTAGATTGTGTCACACGAAAGATGGAAGAATGTTGTTATCATTTATCGACTAGCAGCCAACGAGAGCAAAATGCATATTATGCAGTATATCCCTACCTAACCTTCGAACCAACTAATTTCAACAAAAACTTTAGCTTCATCCTTTTATATGGTATAAAAATAATGATCATATTGATCTTTTGATTATTCTTGTAAAAGATTTAAGAGAATGATAATGGAAATAAGGATATTTACATAGAATATCTCTATATTTCCACATGTAAGATATTTCTCTTACTATCTAAACTAAAACCCTAAAGATATAGCTTGATGACCAAGCTAAAGGTATTGACCCCAATCTCAAATTCCACATACAATATACTTGTTATTGTTCTTGTTTTTGATCTTGATCATTGTCAGACGATCTCATGATTATCACAGCCATGTGACCATCACTAAGAGATTGTCGATCCTCGATCGTTCGATTTAATAACTGTTTTCTGTGCAAACACTTTTAATGCTTTGAGCCTTAGACATCTCCATTATTGCTAATATAGCTATAACAACCCAAACATTTGGACCATTTTTTTTAATGAGGATGTTACATAATTTTTCTAGGATTAAGATAAAATCCAAAGGAATTAAAGGAACAAATTATTTGATGGTTAAATTTAGTTAGATTATATTTATGGGAGTGAAATATTATTGGATGATTTGCATTCAAAGGAAACTGATTAGAATTAAGCTAGTGATACATTTTGGGTTAGTAATCAGAAAATGATTTCTTTTAACGATCATTAAGTTAAGTCACGATTAACCATATTCCTAGACTATTGATTGTGGTTATTGATGATTTAAACACAAGGAAGAGAATTAAAAAAAAAACGCATGGAGTGATGGATAGGAAAGGGAAATAGATACGCACATGGGGAAAAGAATAATTATAGAGGGTATGGAGAATTAATGACACAAAAATACCCAACTTGATTTTTTTCTCAATAGATACCCTATCAATATTTATTATAATAATATTCATGTTACATCATATCACATTCCTAAATAAACTATCATTAATTACTCACGATATTGACTTTTCTAAAAAATTCAATTTAAAATCCAAATCGTTCGCCCTAGCCGATAATCATCGTTGGCTTTCCTCACGTACTGGAACCACGTACTGTGACCATAAGCATAAGAACTTGTCGACGTAGATCTCGTTAGACTCACTCATGTACTGCAACCACGTATTGTCATTATCAGTTCGTTCTCACCAATATAGACCTAGTCGGAAAAAAATCAGTACGTCGTAAACCTTAACCGGAAACAGACATAAGTGGCATCAATACATCAACATCGCCGTCGTCAATGGGAAAGCAGTACGTCGTATAACTCGTCGACCTACCAAAATCACTACGTCATAGAACTCGTCGAACTACCAAAATCATTACGTCTCCGTCGCCTCCATTATCAGCAACATCAATACGTCAACATCATCGTCGTTAATGGCATCAATACGTCTATCACCACCACCAACACCATCAATATGTCGTTACCATCTCCAAAAAAGGGATCAATACGTCCCCACAACACTCAAGCCTCCTTCACCTGCACCGTTCCGCCATTTGTCGAGAGACTGTGATCACAGCGTACATCGCACCTCTTCTCGCACTCCCTCACCTCCTTCATGCAAGCCGCAAATTCCTCGTCCCCTCGCTTCGATGACAACGACCTCGTGCTTGATTCGTTCATCTGTTGTCGTAATCTTGCCCTTCTATCCCATGAAATTCAAAAATGATCCACAAAAATCAAGCATCAAAGCTCATAATATCGGGGAACAAGAACCCTAGAGTCGATTTGATGAAGACTGGTGGTCGTGTGGTGGATTCGTGCGAGGTAAGTGGTAAGGATGTCGACGTTGGTGGTACGACAGATGAGGAGGTGGTTGTTTTCTCGGTTACATATATTATGACTACAGTTCAATATGATGATCTGGGAGGAATTCGATGCCAATGGTAATCTTTGGGTTACTTATGTTATAGGTGCGTGGTCATGGCTTTCTATTATTTTCGACCGATCTCAGATCCCTATTCTCATCGTTTAATCCTTTTTTTGGTTCTTGATATTATTGATTCTCATTGTTTGATTTCCTTATCCCTTGTTGAAATTATCGACTTTATTATTAATATCAAGGGTACCCATAATATAAATCGGATCGTTTTGTTGGATATCTTTATTGATGATTTTATATGAAGGTTTATAGATTCGTATCTGAACAGTGACCCAGGAATTGACGAATAAATAATATTTTTGTTATCTTTTGGTATGCCCAGGTTTTTATGATATTTGGACATGTCGCACAAGGAAGTGGACATGGACCCCAAGTAATACCCATGGTTTTTGGCAACAGTCCTTCGGGATGAGCCAATATGAAAATTAATTTCAATATACGATCACTCGTTCAGGCTGCGAATTCGATATGTTTCTTTTGTTTCTTTTCTGTATACTCCATATTCTTATATCCTTGGTTCGTCATGATAACGTTTGATTTATGGATCTCAATTCTTTGGTCATAAACTTTCTTTGACCCTTCTGGTCATGGTTATCATTGCTAGATTTGCACTCACTTGTACTTTGTTTTTGTCCCTGTTTTTCTGATCTTGATTTTAGGTTAATTACGGGCTAATTAAGGATGATCAAATATGCATTGGAGGCTCTTGAGATTATGGATAATTTTAATGGTTTACCTTTATGTGTACGGTTGGCCCTACCGATTGTATTGAAACAGATGCGCGATGTTAAATATATATTAAGATTTGATCGTATTTGATTTTAATTTATAGAGACTTACGTGGATTATGAGTTGTAATATTATAATTCACGTGCCATCATGCCTTTTCGAGGATCGGGGCGTGACAATAGCAGTGGAGATCCGAATGTAGAACCCAAGCGTTCTAAGCGGAGATCAGAATCTAATCCAGCCAACATCAGAGCTAGGATCATATTCCAGGAAAAAAAATGGATATTCAGTAGAACCTATAGCTCTTCCTTCCTGATCTCTTTATTCAGTTTATCTTTCCTCACAGATTGCATTGAACTACAAATCAACCACATACCAAAAACGCAAAGCCTCAAGTAATGCAAAATTTTACATGTATATTACAATAGACATGCTAACGCGAAGCATACTGATAGCCTAATAGTTGAAGACAACTCAGACCATCAATTTTCACACTTGGCCAAAACCACATTGTACTGTTCCTATAAATTCAGTCTTACTTTAACTCAAACCTTTATTTTTAAATCAAACGTTGAGGCAAATCATTGTTACCATGAAGATTCTACTCTGAGCGCCACCCAATACTCAAGAATAGTGACAAACCCTATAGATTTTTCTTCAGCAGTAGCACTACATATGTTGTTTGAGGTAAGCAAAATGCAAGAAACTTAAAGCATCTCTTAACAGTGGAGCAAAAGCTTAGAGAAGAGCTTCTACCCAAAAGTTACCCAAATGGAGACAAATATTCCAATACCAAGACTCAAAAGCAAGAAACTCCAAATTTCCTGAAACAAAAAAACAAGAGCTTGGACTGGAACTCACTGGGAAGAGAGCTCAAATCCTTGTGAAACATTGTGGGCTGAGCATCCTCACTCCTAACAACCTCAACACCATGCTCTGCACCAGAATGCTGCAATGGCTTCTCACCATCAACATGAGTTACAGCTCTCTGACACACAAGAGTACAACAACAACAGCAACATCCCCACTTCTTCAGTCGCCTAAACCCTAACCCACAAGATGAAATCTTTGCGCCAAAATGAAGATTTGAAGGAAACCCACTTCCCCAAATCACTGAATTGGCCTTCAAAGCCATCAAATTTCAGATCCAATCTCGAAAACCAACTCAGTTTTGCACCAAAACCAGCATTGGAACCATAATCTCATAGAACCCACATCCTCAAATCACAGTATTAGCCTTCAAAGCCATCAAATTAAGCTCTAATCTCAAAAACCCACCTCCGTTCTGATCCAAAACCAGCATTGGAACCATAATCTCATCATAAAAATAAAAGGGTTTGCTTTGAAGTTAGATTTGGGTGAGCCTGTACAACATAGTGAGCCAAAAATGAGTTGGAAATGGACCACCCACCAGTAAGGTCTAGGCTTCTTAGAAATGGAAAAAGACACAAATCAGGGAAGATAATTGGGGCGATGGAGATAGGGAGGCAGAAGAGCTACACTGTGGTGGCCCTGGTGGGAGCATAGTGCAATTGAAATTAGAGGAGATGGGCTACAATTGGGAGGTTTTGGATCACCTGTCCAAATTGGATAACAATTCTATCATCCTGTCCAAAAAAAAAAAAAACCAAAACAAAACAAAACAAAATTTGCACAAAAATTTGTAGCATTTTTTATCATCGAATGTTGTGCTGTCCAAATATTGGATAGTCGGCAATCCTAATCCAAATTGGGATGCTATGTAGTTGGGAGGAAAATGTGCAGTTGAAATTCGAATCGAATCGTTGAATTTTTGATCTAATAGTTTAAATTTATTTAATGATTTATGGGTTATTTTTATTTTTTGATTACGTTTTTATGATTATATTACAATTATTTTTATTTTTATTTTGAGATTTTATTTTTTTTAAGATTGATATTTTTTTAATATGATTTTAATTTTTTTTAGATTTCAACGATAGACGATCTATTTCGAGTGGGCTAACCACATTGAAGATCATTAATAGAGAAAGGGAGAGATTGTTTTGAGACGACCAGGAGGAAGGACAATAATGCTTTCGGGCCCGGATCATTCAAAGTTCATCCGGAGAATGTGTTGTCGGTTCAATCGTGATCGATCATTATCAAATTATGACCCGATAATTATATTATAAGTATATAATTTTTTATAATTATTAATATTAAATAAAATATATCATAAATGTATGATGAAGAGAGAAAATAAATGATTTTTCTAGTTTATTTTGATTCATTGCATAGCTTAAAGCATGAAGTAAAAAAGGAAGAAACAAGTTTTGATAAAAAAAAAAAAGAAAAAGAAAAAAAAATGAAACAAGTAATGACAAGATAAAAAAAACCAAACAATATGAACATTATCTTTTAATTCTTAACTCATGGACCTTAATGCATCAGTCTATATACAAACTTGGTCCAACAGGCCCACCATCTGGTCATTTTTATCCCTTTGGTTCTACCCTAAATGAATTGTGGCTGATACGTGCATGATATAATCATGGTACCTGGTATCTAGACAGTAGATGCTCAGGACACATGACTGGAAATAAAAGTATATTAAAAGATTACAGGAAAGAAGAAGGATCTCTAGTCATCTTTGGAGGAGACAAGACAGGTAAAACTAAAGGTTATAGAATCCTTGGTACAAATTCCCCAATCTTTAGAGATTTAACTTATGTCAAAGGATTAGAACACAACTTGCTATCCATCACTCAATTATATGATAAGAATTATGATGTTTCCTTTATTCATAATCCATGTCAAGTAAAAGATAAAGCCACCAAAAAAGTCAAACTGATAGGAAACAGAAAAGGAAACATCTATACAATAGACTTCAATTCATCTCAGTCAGCACAAGTTACATGCTTTTATACTAAAGGTGCTGAAGATATAAACTGGCTATGGCACAAAAGACTATCTCATCTAAATTTCAAAACCATAATTAAGCTGTCCTAAACAAACTAGGTAAGAGGACTTCCTCAAATCAAGTTTAAAAAGGATAAGCTGTGTAAGTCATACCAAGAAGGCAAGCAGACTAGAGCAAATTTCAAATCGATAACTCATCAGAAACAATTACAGTTCTTGAATTACTCTACATGGAACTTTTTGGTCTAATAGAAGTAGAGAGCTTAAATAGAATGAAGTATACCCTAGTTAAAGTAGATGACTGCTCAAGATATATATGGGTAATATTCTTACATTTGCAGTCTGCTGACCAGATTTCTAAGATAAGTACAAAATGAAAAAGGGTATTGAGGTAGTCATAATTACGAGTGATCATGGTACTGAATTTGATCAAGCAGGAGTTGATAAATATTGTGATGATCATGGTATTAAACATAACTTCTCACTACGTAGAACACCTTAGCAAAATGGTGTAGTAGAAAGAAAAAATAGGACACTTATAGAAGCAGCAAGAACAATGCTTGCTGATGCAGATTTACCAAAAAGTTTTTAGGGTGAAGCAGTAAACACCACATGTTATGTTCAAAACAGTTGTCTTATATATAAGCTGCATAAAAGGACTCCCTATGAATTATGGAAAGGAAAGACACCAAGTGTCAAATACTTCCATGCTTTTGGGTGCAAATGCTACATTCATAACAATAATAAAGATCTTATAGGAAAATTTGACCCTAAAAAAGATGAAGGAACATTTCTAGGATATTCCACAACTAGCAAAGCCTTCAGGGTATACAATAAGAGAACATAAATAGTTGAAGAGTCAGTTCATGTTTCTTTTGATGAATCTGAAATATCCATTCGTACTGTTAATGTCTTTGATGAGGAATGTGCATGCATAGATAATGAACAAGATGCAGACAAGAGCTCTGATGTTGCAGAAAAGGATGAGCAGTCTGCAGACATAAAAGGGAACGATGTTGCAGTAGAGCCAGAATAGCCCATAATATAACAACAATTGGAGCACATCACCATTGATCAAGATAGAAGAAGATGGATCAAGGCATATACACAAGATGACATCATTGCAGACAAGGATGCACCGGTGCAGAATAGAAGACAACAGCTAAAGAATGCCTGTTTGCATGCTTCATATCAGAAATGGAGCCAAAGACAGTAATGAAGCTCTAAATGATGCAAATTGGATTGATGCCATGCAGGAAGAGCTAAATGAATTTCAAAGAAATGAAGTATGGTATCTGGTGTCCAGACCCAAAAATTATTCAGTTGTTGGCTGCAAGTGTGTGTTCAGAAATAAGACTGATGAAAATGAAATAGTCATCAGAATAACCAGGCTAGTGGAAAAAGGTTACTCACAAGAAGAAGGGATTGACTTTGATGCAACCTTTTCCTCTGTTGCAAGATTGGAAGCCATAAGAATGTTCCTTGTCTATGCTGCATACCAAGGGTTCAAAGTCTATCAGATGGATATAAAGAGTGCCTTCCTCAATGAAAAGCCGCAAGAAGAGGTGTATGTTGAACAGCCTCCTGATTTGAAGACTTTGAACATCCAAATCATGTCTACAGGTTAGACAAAGTCTTATATGGCTTAAAACAAGCTCCAAGGGCATTGCATGAAACTCTCTCAATTTTCTATGTGAAAATAATTTTCAAACAGGAAAGATAGATATCTCCTTGTTTCTTAAGAAACACAAGGAGCATACACTCTTAGTGCAAATCCATGTAGATGACATTATATTTGGCTGCACAAACAACAAATTATGTGAAATATTTACTGTGTTAATGAAATCAAAATTTCAAATGAGTTTAATGGAAGAGCTGAAATATTTTCTAGGACTTCAGGTACAACAGCTAAAGAGTGGGATATTTATAAATCAGGCTAAATACTTGAAGAATACAATTAAGAAATATGGACTAGAAAATACAAGTCATATGAAAACTCCAATGAGCTCAGGTGCACAAATTGACAAGGATAAGAGTGCGAAAGGAATAAACCAAATGATGTATAGGGGTATAATAGGATCACTTCTATACCTAACTGTAAGCAGACCAGACATTCTATACTAAGTCTGCATATGTGCTAGATATCAATCGGATCCTAAAGAATCCCATCATACTGTAATAAAAAGAATCCTGAGATATCTCAATTCTTTACCACTTCTTAACATTACAACATTAACATTCTCTTAGGGATTTAATGGTTGAGTAAGGGATTGATTTAATAGTCATCTGACCATCAAAAGGAAGAGGCTACATTCATGCAATTTCTAAGTGGTTTCCTCTCTGCAGTCGTTGTCATCGTCGTCTTCGTTGTTGGTGTAGTTATTGTTGTTGGTGTTGGTGTAGTTGTGGTTGACTAGCTGTGGACCTTGTTGGTGATGGTGAAGGTGTTTGTTGCCTGTTCTGAGAGTTGAGATGCTCTGCTATATCGTCCTCTGTAGGATCAACAAAGTACTCAAACTCTTTGAACATATCTTCCCCATTTTGATGTGGAGGGTCTAGTGGTGGCTGTTCTGCTTCATTCACAAACACCGTCAGATACTTGTTTGCATATTGAGATGCCATGATATCCTTGAGATGCCACATCACAAATGATTTTCTGACACGTATGTCATACGGCATGCAAATTAGATATTAGAGTTCACCCACTCACACTCTAATTAAACTAATAGTGTAGTGGTGGTAGTAGGGGTCGATCCCACAGGGACGGTTACAATAAATTATTAAGGTTGTACTATTAACTAAGGAGCCCTATAGAATTATGAAAATTAAATTATTTTTTTATTTGGGGGGGGGGGGGGAGGGGGGAGATT
>JAOVYX010021032.1:0-16267 GCA_035668315.1 Drosera spatulata | reverse complement strand
CCCCCCTCTCTTTAAATTTTTTTTTGGCCTTTTACCTTTTTCTTCCTCAATTCGTTTATGAGTGAGGTCCGTTGCTTATTAATCAGTTGGCTTTCAGCTAAGCTGGGCACAGTCTTGGGGAATCTGCCTTGATATTGTAGAGCCTGAATTCACTGATTATAACTAGCAAAGGGTCGAGGAATTTGATTTTTATAGGTAGGAAATGCAAATTTATGTGACCCAGCTCAAAGTGGATTAGGTGAATACGTGTAAGTCTGGGCCAAACCAAATGAGCATTTTGGTCCATCTATAACTTAACCAAGCTAGAGCCTAGGAACCGTTTTCTGTTAGCATATTGGGCGGAGCTTTTGCAAGTTTGGATTGGCATTCCTTATTCCAGCTTTATCCGCTCAGGAATGGATAGGTGTGCTCTGTTAACTGCAATGCCATTGATGGCGCAGAGTTTCTGAATTGATTTTTCAGTGGTTAGTGTGATTCGTATGCAGAAGCTGCACTACTTTTGCCTAAATACACGCTAGTTTTCTAATTTGCAGGAGATACATTGCGATGATGGGAATGTGTAGAATTGTCGGCTGTAGCGATCAGCTTGTGACTTTATTGCTGCTGATGGCAGAACATCTACTGAATATTGTCCTCATCCATTTCCAAGACGCGTATGTCCCGAAGCTGTTAAACTTCCACTGAAATGAAGTTCCTCAAGTTATGCCTCCGTCTTTCTTTAACTAGTTGAATGATATTCAGGTCTGTAATGCCACCTACCAGTGGAACTATCGAGATGATAACAAACACATCCAACGCAGGGCTGAAAGACAGCGCTGCTTCTTTATGTGGGATGTTAATTCCCACTTTAGAGAGGCTCAAACTGCTTAGTGAGGTATGATTTTTCCATCATTTGTTTCAGTAATCGTCATAAATGTCACTGTCATAGGTATGAGAAAAATATACTACTAGCTGAAAAATCTAGTTGAATCCTGACCTTGGTTTTCTGCGTCCATGTTCTGCTATCCGCTTTTTACTTGATTTTCTGTTGTTTGCGCAGGAGAAGACCGGCCACAACCTCAAGGTGTTCCGCAGGTTAGTGGGTGCGGTCAAGGAGTCTGCGATCCGGGCTGAGTCTTAGTGAAAAAGAATGTAGTTTTCCAGCTCAATCTATTTATGACGTTGACCCAGAATTTTCCCAGTGAACTTTGTTGTATTCTGCTTCACAGTTGACATTAGGTTTAGAATATGTAGTTACCCACAAAATTATCTGTGGTGCATCATGTTTCCCTTTGATAAGCTAGCTTGTAAGTAGCCATCAGTGATATCATTACAGGCATCGTGGCGTGGTTCCTCCACTCTGTACAAGTTCTCGGGTGTGTAGATTGGCATGTAAGGTCTACTGAATGCCAACTGAGATTCAAAAACTTGATCGTGTGATAGGTTCGTATATGGTGTACGTAAGGGGCATATCAGAAGCATCAATGGCGAAGAATCATAGGGCTTTGATTAGAGGATGAACATGAGTACATTTGGTTTGCCTCAGCTTGGACGGATTTGCTGGCTCTATGTCCAATGTATCAGTCCTTTTATAGCTCCCTTATATCGGTTACAAACACCTTTGTGTATCTAATCAATGTGTATGCTCGTTTTGTTTGTTTTTGCTTTTGTCACAGTGTATTGCATGTATGTCTGTTTTCATTGAGGTGCATGATTTTGTAGGCACGCAATGATCTAAACAAATGAAACCCTAAATGATGGAGTATACGAATGCTAAGCCGAAACATACCATGCACACGCTAGTTTAAGAATCTGAAAGTCTCATTGTATGACCAATTAGCCATCTAATCTACTCTCCAACTTCTACTCTTAGTCTTCAGATGTGCTTGAAGAATCGTCAAGACACGAGGCTGGCTGGATCAAACAGCTGGTGGTGCCATAGGCGTTATTGCAGAACGAAGCGAGTTCCATTCTCCTCTTAGCAGGCCAAAGAACTATCGAATCCAGCGCAATATCTGTGCAGGGAACCGAGCTGCTGCAGTTCAGATTGATGGCAGTCTTGCTGATTGATGTACCATATACACCTTTGTACAACACTTCCGAAATCCAAACTCCAGTTTCCTGTTCATGTAAACATATACAGTTATGCGCTTGAATTGTTGAAAGCTTACAGGATGGTGATTTATACGGTGTTTGATTTGAGATTATATTAAATAGACAACATGAGACATTTTGCGTACCTCTTCTTCTTTGCATCCACCTTTGACATCACAGTAATTTTGATCGATGATAATAGGGTTCATGACTGATCTGAAGTAGAGGTTCTCGAATATCACCCTTCTCACATAACCTCGCCCCACCTTTACATTGATACGAGAACACATGAAACCATATGGCGATGTTGATGCAGACATGACATCAAGTTTCAGTTTCGCTTGTAAATAGTATACTGCACCTGCCATGTCTTGATGCGGACGCCATTGGTCGTGCCTGATAGATAAATATCCTTCACGTTAATGTTCTCTACTCGTACAAAGTTTCGGCCTCTTCCCAAGCTTCCTATGCTATAAAGAAAGTACAACGACGAACTATTTAGCCTTGTCTACTGACTTGTCCCCATACGTCAATTGATATATTTGTTCGTTTTGTACAACGAGAAGAAACCTTGAAAAAATTCACTATTGGAGGTGGTGGTTCGAAAGCACTAAGATGATCATGACCTAACCTGATACCATGCCCTGGACCGCACGTCACATTCAAGATATTAATATTAGATGTATAATCTCCGATGGAGACACAATCATCACCTGTAATGGACATGTACAAGCGTTCATTAGGATACAATGCAGAAAGATTAATGTGACTAACTTCACCTCCAACAAAGAAAGAATGGATCCATAAACATAGTCCTTTCATAACTCGTAGTTGGTGAAGATATAGATTACCAGCTCGTATCCTGCTATTGGTAATTATCACATTCCTGGCACGTTGGAGGTGAATGCCATCGGTGTTTGGGCTATTTCCTGGAGAACTGATTGCTATTCCATTGACTTGAAACACATTGCAACCTGCTATCGTGACGTGGGTTTGGGGACTATCAATGATTGAAACTTCGCTGAGTGTTGTCTCGCTGCAGGACAGAAACTTAAGCGCCTGACGAAGTAGTTTGATCGAGTGCTTAGTCATAACATACAACCAAAGAACCAACTGGATAGGTTATTTAGATCCGAATTACTAACCGTGGGAGCCACTTTCGTGCATCCGATCTGAAATGATCACTTCCATATGAATACACAAAAGGCAAAAACATTTCAATGTTATAGACAACAGAACAGAAATGGTGAAGATATAAACATATTACAAAAGATATTGTATAGTGCCGTATAATCCAAACAGTGAATGAGCCTCGCCTTTGCCTGGAATTACATTATGTCACTTACCAGGTGAGGATGATACTTGCAAGATTGGTTCCACCATCCAGATCCTTGACCATCGATGATGCCAGAGCCATAAACCGAAAGTCCTGTTACTTGCTTAAATACTAGCCACTGGCTCAGGTCTAGTCCTTCCCAGGCTGACGGAGAGTTCGGTGCTACAATATTCCCTAGAATCTGCAGCAATTTGATTTCGAGCATCAGAACCGAGTTTTACTAAAATATCATGACTAGTTGTTGTTCAACGCCTTGCACGAAGGGAGAATAAAAGCGAACAAAATTCAGAACCTGAAAGTTGATCGAGCTGGCACTGCAAGGGCCGACAAAAGCAGTTGGACACACCAAGAAGGTGGTCTCTCGTGGGACGATAATAGTAGATAGGTTCGTCATGGAAGTGCACGCTGCGTCCCATGCATCTAGAAAAGCCTGAAATAGTCATATCAGAAAGGGCGAGCTTAAGCCATAGAAAATCATCATGGTCAATGGTCATTGCAGAAACTCAACCCGAATGATCACAGCATCTTAGCTAGATTGGATCCTAATTGTACACGCCGTGAACACATTGATGGAATCTGACAACATTAAACCGTATCTTTAGAATGACAGCTTTTCTGAATTGTTAATCTCGACTGGAAACAGAACTGTATAGCATCTGAATAAGTGAAATAGATCGATTGCCTATGTAAAATAATCTGGCTACTTACCAGTGAACTATCAAAGGTATCGTCATCGACAGCTCCATAATCCAACACATTGAAAATCTCTGAACTTGAGTAGGCTTGTTGCCAAGCAAGGTTCAGAAGCATAAGCCCAAAAACCAGAATTAGGCAAGAGTTTTTCTGCATAAGAGTAATGAACAGTTTAACAAAGCACAAAATGGAAAATAAACAGTTTATGTCAATAGTACAGATTACATAAATGAACATTTATTTCATGTATCCTAAATCAATAGAATTTAAGAGTAACATCACATTAAAAGTTACTATGATGTTTAATTGTTGGGCAAGGAACAGAAAGGCAAGAATCTTAATAGGGAAAATGGAGAGACGTTTAACTAGTTCGAGAACACGCGCCATCAGTCACTTTGATGATGGTTCTTTTGATCCGAGCATTCGACTTCCTGATTGATGTCTAAGGGTTAAACTAATCGATGAGTTATCTTCATTCTTCAACATGGGTTATGCAGGCTAGTCCGTGAACGGAAGACAATTTTCCAATATCATCCAAGATTGATTATACATAGGCTCCAACGATGTCCAATAGAAAAAGAATCCAAGGCATCATAAACAGATATCTTACCATACCCGATGAGCCGATATGTCTTGTGAACATTACAAACCGACGTGAGCTTGTCACAAGGTATGAATGGTTTTATGATAACACGTCCAATCACTCCGAAAAGGCGAAAGAGTTTATGAAATGAGCAAAATGAAGAGAAAGATGATATGTGAAAGCAAGCAGAAAGAAAGATAGAGATGATAACATGCAAGAAAGGAGTTAATATCAATGAGATTAGCATAAGGAAAGTTGATCACGGGAGATTCATTTCTTGCATGTTGGATTTTGCTTTCTGTGTTTTTAGCTTTCCCTATGCATTACAAATCCAAACAAAAGTTTGCCATACAGTTTTGGACATGTTGCCAAATGAACGGAGGTTGATGTAAGAAACCACCACCATGTTGTTGACTCTTGATCGTATCAGCTCATATTTCATCGGATTAGGTGGAAAAATATCATGGATAGTCACTTCTGACCATAGATCACGAGATTTTCTCATGTTATAATCCATATCTGATAGATTAAAATTAATTTTGTTAGTTATAAGTGAGAAACGAAACGTGATAGTGTCGATGGTTCTTACTCGAAATAATTATTAATCCATGAAATCCCTACACAATCATTCAAGTAAAGTTACAATAAAAGCAAAAATCTACCATCTCAAAATCAAATCTATCACGGAAAAGAAAGCTAAAATTGGACATCTAGGATTAGACCATATTAATGACATTGAAATTTGGGATAATTGAACGTTCATCCCTATATAATCTCATCATCATGTTTCAATCTAGACCCTTACATCATAGCGTTATAAATAGATATTCATCAAACCTAAGGGAGTGTTCCATATATTCAAATAAAAACAATATCATATTGTTCAGTGAAAAATTCTAATTTAACGATTGCTACGTCGATCAGGATTTACGAATAGAGATCTCTTTGGAAGTAAATAGCTACCTGAAGATGATGATGATGATGCAAGTTTGTGGGATCTTCATCTCATTCTTTCCCGCTCCACTGTTTCTTCAAATTCCTCATTTTCTCTGGAAAAAAAAGAAATCCCATTTCCTTTGACCTGCAAAATTGCTTCGTCCTCTAACTTCGATTTCCACCTTCAAAACGCAAACTTTTTCACATTCCATGAAACCCTTTTGTGTTTTGCCAAGTGCCCACATAGAAATTGCCCGTGGTTTGAAACGCAATAAATATACATGCAACAGTTTAATCATCTATGTTTATGGGTGTGAATTTTGATCCGTTTTATGAAATAATCAAATATTATTTTTTATAAAATTATCATAAAATATTGATAATAATTTAAATTATATATTTTATGATTATCTAATTATTTAGGTTGTGTTTGTGGGTTGTTAGAGGAGGAGAAGTGAGGGGGAGGGGAGGGGAGGTGAGGAAAAAGGGAAGAAAGAAGGGGATAATAAACGAAAAATTACTCCAATATACCTAACACAAGTTTTATTCATATTTTAATACCTAAAGGTGTCAATACACATCTAGATATCCCTTGTTTCATTTATATTTCAGTACTAAAAAACGAGTAATAGACATAAGTGTACCTCACCTAATTTATGGTAACTTATTCTTCTCCAATCTCAAGCATTGACTGTCATTCCCAAAACTGAAACCATCTCTTCTCCCACACCATGACCACTTTCTGTTCCCTGCCTCCGACAACGGTCGTCGATAACAATTCAGCTCGTACTCACAACAATCCATCAGCAAACATCTCACGATGGTATCGATGCGTTGATTTTGGTTGCGATTGGTTTCAACCAAATAACCCAATCAAAATAATTGAGATTTACAAATCAAAACTAGACCTGCTTGGTGTTGTGTTGAACAACAGCGAACCTCGCAAGCCCTTCGATCTCGAGACTGTTCTTGAATCTATGAACCTGTGTGATCCTTCGCATAACTACGATATGGGGAATCAATTGATGGGCTGATGTTAAGACAAATATCACACCATTAAGTTTTTCAGGTTGAATGCTCATTGTAGCAGTAGAGACCACCAAATAAAGTAAAGCTGGATAGAGTTCCGTTGAATGGCATTTCGCCACGCTCCATTTCTGCTGCATTGTGAAGAGATGGGAAAATGATGGTGAGAGATGAAGTATGCAGTGCTAATTTACTAGTATAATTGTATACTCGATTTCATTTGTTTGGTTGCGATTGGTTTCGTCGTTTTGATGTGTAATTTTGATGTTGATGTAATTTTTTTCTCTTGATGTAGAATTGGGACAAATACTTATGCGGGCAAATTTTTCGAGGATGGAGTTGAACATTGGGAAACGAGGAGTGACATAATTCCGCTGCTTGCAGTCCTTCTGCATGTATTATTTGGAGATCGATGTCATTTATAGACGTGTATGAGCAGTTCACATCTAAATAACATTCAATTCACATTCGAGTAATATGTAGTTCATCGAACGGTTTATAGTGATCTCCTTGCCGTTCACATTTAATAGCATGAATTTCAAATTTCATAATATACAATTGACATATAAACAATTAGTAGTTCATAGGCTAATAATTTGAAGTTCATAGGAAATCAAACCACAAAAAAATTTATAAAAAAAAATTAATGAAAAAATTTAAAATAAATAGTTCAAAATAACAGCACAGTTCCTAAATCATGTTATAGTTCACACAAGATAAAATTCTACCGTTTGCTATGCAAGAAAACACAATTTATGAAAAAACAGTTCACACAAAATAAAACTAATCGTACTTATATTGTGACAGTTAGTTCACACATAGCAAAACAACTATTGCCATAGCATTATAAAATTAACAACCAAACCAAATCGGACCAAGCCCTATTCTCATAACAAATCAAGCAGCGATTCGATTTATCGATTCACGACTCAATCTCAATTCGAACACAATCTCATCGGAAAACACTTGATATCGACGACAGAGTGCATCCAACTCACGACGATGACGATGACAACTCCATAGAGTGAATTCACTATCGTTCCCATCAACAACAAATAATCAAGGATCAAGATACTCACCGCTCATGAGCTCCATTGAAGACCTTTGTGGGTCTGGTTCTTTGCTGGATGTACGTGCTTTTAAGACGCACTATACACGGTACAATGCTCACATTGCAAAGATGTAGTATACATGGTCGACAATAGAACCACTGGACTGGGTCAGGGTTAGCGACTTTCATTGAACCAGGTTAGGTCTCATTGACATGACCCATTCCAAGGTGGCCACCAGCCCCCACATCAAACCACATAGCTAACCACGCCGTGTAAAGTGACCACATCCATGTTTTGCCAGAAACGTGAAATCTCTCATCCATGGACTTGACCTTTTCATTCACCACTGAAATTCCAACAATCAGCTTCTCTGTTAACAGAACTCTACGATCAAATGAAACGACTTTAGCAGAAGTTGTGGCTGTCAATTGATACTTCTCATCTAATGCCTTGGCCTTTGCCATAGCATCTTGACCAATAGCTGAGCCTTTGATAATCATATTTGAAACTACTTCTTGAGCCTTAAAACGTAAGAGTCTTCCACGAATGGACAAGTCAGATTTGAACTGTTCAAAATATTAAATGACATAAGACAATCTAAGTTGAAACAAATTGGTATATCGGAGTACATATAAACACTAGCCTTGCCATTGATCTTCACATCACAATCCACACAGGCACTCAAATATCATCATCGTACTAACACTTTACCCTTCAAAGTTTGTATTCCTTAGGTTGATCAATTGTGACAATAAAATAGCAGACCGACTATTCAAGGATCAAAAACATGATGGATTTTAGATAGGATTTCAAGAGGGGGGTTGTGGGTCTTGTTTTTGTGATTCTTATGCGTGTGCAAGAAGCTGTGGGATTCCATGATGGTGGTTCTTGGTATGGGTCTGATTCTTTAATGGTTGGATGGTTTTGATTTGGGTTTTGTGGTTCGATGATGTTTGAGGAAGAAACGAATTGGTTGGGTTAGGGTTGGGCAATGGTTGGATTAGAAGTGTATATTGGGTTATTTAGGATGGGAGTGATTAAGTTAGATTGAAAATAGAATAGATATTTTAAGTGATTGGATATCAATTTGCAAAATAAATTTTGATTGGGCACAAATTAGGTACTATAATGTAAGATGAAAATTCGCTGAGAAATTTAACATAAGGTCACGATAATAAACTCACACCAAACACACAAACAAACTAAAAAAGTGATTAAACAATACTTTGTTCACAAATCTTCTCATTTTGAGGAAAAAAATGCCACTTTTCATCCCCTTTTTCCCCAAATCCCTCACCCCCTCCCATTAAAAATCTTGCAAACACATTTAAATCATCAAAATATTTTCTTTTCCATTCCCTCCTCTTTTTCTTTTTTTTTTTTCTTACAATCAGAACCTTAGACAAATTACTCTATTGTTTCTCAAAATACATACTGAATAATATCCAAATCCAAATGGAAACATTCTAAACGTCACCCTTAGTCTACATTCAAGGGGACGGATCTCAAATGATGACATGTGCAAAGCTAATATGAACAGGACAGTTGATATTCGATATCACATTCTATTCACATACCTCACATGGATACATATTAAGTATATACACTTGTTAAAAAAATTCTTCCAAGCATGTCGTGAATTCACAAGTATAGAAAGTATTATCTAGAAACAGGACTGATTTATTTGATCAAGACTGATGTTTTACATACAATCATTCCATTCAGTATGGAACATATGCACATTGCCTAAGCCAACATAGAGCGTATGCACTTGCTGTTCCGCTGCAATCCCGTTCAGGGCAAGCTTTAGAGAGGTGGCAATTCCTGTGCTCAGGCACAAGATGATTATGTACCTGTAGGGAATGAGAGATTACTTGCCAGTTGTTTATCCGAATGTATGATCACGAAACTGTTTCGAATGATATATATCATACTATAAGCATCGAGTTTGATGTTCATACCATATACATTTATCTTTGCAACTACTTTGGTCCACTGGTTTTCGACGGGCCTGCTCTCTCTACCATGACATTATAGAGCTGCTTGCCGTTCTGTTTTATCAGCAAAGAGTAAGGATTTCGGAAGCAGAAGACGCGATGCTAAACGGAACAAATAGTCACATACATGAGGGAAGAGGCTCATGATTCCTGCACTTAGGTGACAGCTTAATACTCACGAAAATTATCGGGAAGAAGTGAATTTGTCCTTCTGGCTTGGTTTGAGTTTCTTTGAAGTAAACCAATATAGGGAAGTTCGGCCACCAGAACTCCCAGTTCACAAATGTTGAGTACCTAAACAAAACCCGGGCATCAGTCAGCTTAATTCAAATTCGCATTTCATGCATACAACCTTAAAGCACGCTTACTTCCACCGGTTCTTCCCACCCACGAAAACATTTTCTCCCGACTCCTTTAGTTCATTGCCCACTTTGACCTCCTAAGAGTAAGAAAGCAAAAATATCTCAGCATGAGAAATCTCGACCATGTGCATCTGCAACTCGTCAAAGCCTAATCTAGCTGAACAAGGATCATATCATAATGATAAGGTAGATGAAACTAACCAGCGCCTCGTCATCGAAGACAAATCTCACCCTCGTGGTCTGAAATGAGAAAGTGAATTTCTGAAGTTATTCAACTAATATAGCATGCTATCACCATACAAGAATGGATAAAGTAACTTAATAGACCACGGTCTTGTGAGTTTTCTCCGCCTTAAACTTGCCTCCGTGTCTAAGTGCATTTCTTATCAGATATCACAGACATTAGCTCATGAAAGATTGATCTGAGTTTTTACCTGGACTAGCAGGAGTAACGCAAGAAGGCCAACAGGCACAGCAGGTATTAGATTATCAGAGTAGACTAAGCCCCCTGCGAAACCTGCTCCAAAAAATAGAAAACGCTATTTGTGACAACAACGTAGAGTGTAAACTACAATCGAAATACACTTGCATGACATCTATAATAGATCACTCGTTCCGAGAACGGCATTTGACTGTGCAAGGCAATGATATACTTCTTTTCAAGGAAAACATAGGATGCGATTCGTACCAAGTAGGACAATTGGTATTCGATAATCAGGGACAGGAATCACCGTCTCGCGCTTAACTGCCTTCTGTGTTCTCCTCCCAAGCTGCAAACAAATCATTCCACTTCAATTTTCCAACTTTTTCTCCATTCGTAAGCAACAAACTAAACAAGCATGTACAATACAGCACATCTAGGATTCCAACTTAAAGCACAACCAGAAAGGTAACCCAGGATTCTATAAGCTGTTGTTCTGAGCTCTCAAATTCCAATGTAGGTGATATATTCTCAACATCATCAACACCGACACATTCACATAAATCGAGAGATAGATCTCCGGCAACACGACGAAAAACAAGATATTTCACTACACCAAAGCTCGAGTAACAATCCCATTGTGGCGTGGACCGTCTCCCCTCCTGTCAAAACTTCTGTAGGAGATCAAACCTCCAGAGATCGTGCTACTGAAACCCCTTGTAGTAGTCACACTCACTCTTCTACCTATTGAAACAAATCATCAAAACACAAGCACACACATTCAGCAAAAACTCAACTTGCCTATAAATCTCAACCAATTCTTGTCAGAAATGGGCCGCAACAAAAACAGTTACCATCTGAAATGGGCAGCAACAAAAATCAATATTGACACTGAAATGTCAGAAACCCATAACAAAATCAGAAAATTAGATAAAAATAGGAACCTCCATTCTTATATTTGTACAAAGAATTCAGTAATACAACCCCAACAACAACTCAGATAATCCCGTCAATTGACACCATCTGAGGAGGACCAAATATACGCAAGTCTTACCTCTGCTTAGAGGAAAAACAAAGACACTATTTCCGAAACAAGAATTCACCGATATATTTCATTTTTTTTTTGTTTGGTATTGATTCACCGATAATTTTACAAATGAAATGTAATTAAATCAAAGATCAAGCAAAGGAAACAGTTACCATGGTGAGGTTGAAGAAGTTGAATGGACAAAACGGCACTCGCCATCTCTCTTCCTCAATGCTCCTCCAATCTCAATTTGGAAAAATCCCAGTGGATATTCTTGTGTTGAGTACAAGGGTATTACGGTAATTCGGTCTTTAGCCAAATTTTTTCTTATCTGTTACATGGGGCTCAGAAACCCTGCTTTTGGCCGCAATTCTGGTGATCTTCCAAAAGGACTAAAACCCTCACAAGACTACTTTGTTCAGTCAAAATCAAGAATCTGTCAAATGGAGAGTAATATGATGATTTCAGATATCAAATCTCTTATTTTACGGTTAGTAATTGTAATATCCTCGACTTTTCGTGTCGAAAAACACATGAGCGTTACGTCGTCACGGACCCGATCCGTGATAAGGTTAAACAAACCGAATGAGTTTTAAGGGTATAGAAGTCAAGAAAACTATAAACGATAACCACAGTCATAACTTACAGTCCCGAATACCTGTTTAGTTACAACATTAAAGCGGAAGCTATGCATATCGTATATTATATTTAAACAATATAGACATCTGATTTGTCATAATATCCGAGGTACGTAAGATCATCTATATGTATGAAAGCTTACACTAAGAGTCTTCAGATGCTGTTAGGAGTATATCTGCAATTGAAAAATATAACCGTGAGCTATTGAAGCTCAGCAACCTCATGTGTATGAATCCCAATTACAGGGAACTTCCGCTAACGGTTATGACGACGGTCGAAAGTCTCTAAAATATTTTAATATATATAGGAAAATATGGGCGTCATATCACACAACATCGTTTCTCATTACTTTATATGGCTTTATATCGCTTTTAAGAGTCATTCCTTTCTTTTGCATTAATTTAGGGTTATGACTAGACTCAGAAGCGACAACTCCAAGGATATGACTGACTCAGAGTGCAGAGATAAGATGTCAATCGTCAGCCGGGTTACCCAATAGATTTGATATATTTGCACCTGCCTACTCTGTGCGTCGCCTTGCACCTTTTGTGCGCATTCACAGTGATATCGTTTGGCAGTATTGAGATAATTTGAGCCTCCATAAAGAGAGCAACCCGTGGCTCCGCCACAACGGTATAGAAGCTGCTGCATGCATGCAAAGAGGATGGGGGATGCTCATCGCTCCCTACCTAGTTCTCACCCGTGACGATGACTCAGAGGATAATACAGGAATGCAATGACTCAAACTCAAGCCACCAAGACTATTCAAAGAATCAGAGATCGCAGTGGATCGAAGAAGGGACAACATGTTCGACCTTCTCAATAATTCTAGGAAAACGACCAACGACCCAAAGGATCCACAAGGGATGTCAATGCCATCCTTATCAGTTCAAGGAGACGATATTTCTTATTCGTTTGTCTTTCATTAGTTCACATGTATAGTGTAACTATGTTACACATCCCGCGTTCCTTTTTCTATTAGCCGTTTAACGGTCGTTTTTATTTATTTTCCGTGAGGGTATATACATTATAAGGTGTATTCTAGTTCATTTCGACCCCAAATATCCTACCACATGTCAAACGAGATCGTATATGCACGTTTGACGTTATATTTCCATGCGTATGTGTTATATATCTCAAATACGCATTCAGGTTTAGGATTCGAAGCACAAAAATGTCAAAATCTTGACCAGAAGGCCGTCGCAGGTGCGACCGGATGTATCGCGGCTGCACAGGGCGTTGCGGCCGCGACTTAGGACCGTCACGGGAACGACCCCTTGTCGCGGGCGCGACACTCCCCCGTCGCGGGCGCGACGCCTTGTGAAGCCAAAATCCCCTTTTTTTTTCCCTTCGTCGCGGGCGCGACGCAGGATGGTCGCGGCCGTGACTATTCACTGCCCAGAACCTGTAGGAAACTCTCTGTCCGACACCGGATCCCTCAATTCACACCACAATACATCCAAACCATTGTATACATATCAAACACATCAAAACATGTCCCAAAGCAGGCACGGAAGTAAAGAACGTGTGTGATGGGATAAAAGAGGCATCTCGGACGAGTGAGGTTACCTCGAACGCGTTTGATTCCCTCAATCACACGATCACACGGATCCATCCGTTGACGTCCCCTGACCGAGCTGCTGGCGCTGACTCTCCCTCCGGCTGCCGCTGTCCTTGTAACGCCCCGGCCAAATCCTTGCTACCGGGTTGTCACCAAGAACCGCTCATCAGGCTGACAACTGGCCCCACAGACCAATACTAGACATTTCAGTGTGCTTTGGCCTCACTCGCGCACACCCTGGGAAAACTTCCAAGGAGGTCACCCATCCCAGCATTGCTCCGCGTTAAGCACGCTTAACTACGGAGTTCTAAAGTGATGGGCTATCGAAAACGAAGGTGCACCTTGTTTGTATAGATAGTACAATCAAACCATTTAAGAATTTCCTTAGGGTATTACATACACCCCCACTTAAAGAACGCAAAGCTCGTTGCGACTTCAAGCACGACACACAGCCCCAGAACCTTCCCCCGCTTGGCGGCTGACCTGGACCTCTTGTCCACAGGTCCAGCACGCTGTCGCAGGGTTGCTCTGATACCATAGTGTAACGCCCCGGCCAAATCCTTGCTACCGGGTTGTCACCAAGAACCGCTCATCAGGCTGACAACTGGCCCCACAGACCAACACTAGACATTTCAGTGCGCTTTAGCCTCACTCGCGCATACCCTGGGAAAACTTCCCAGGAGGTCACCCATCCCAGCATTGCTCCGCGTTAAGCACGCTTAACTACGGAGTTTTAAAGTGATGGGTTTTCGAAAAGGAAGGTGCACCTTATTTGTATAGGTAGTACAAACCATTTAAATATTTTCTTGGGGTATTACAGTCCTTGCTCTTGCGGAGTCGTGGTGATGGTACGATGATGACGGAGGTGGATTGATGATAAGACGATGAAGATAATGATGATGAGCGGTGTATGATCGTGATGATGGTGGCGGCTGCCGGCTGCTGTTGGTGGAGGAGATGATGGCTGGTGGTGGGAGTGAGTGCGGTGGGTTAAGTGGAAGAAAGGGAAAAGGTGTGGGTGAATGGAGTGAAGGAGAGGAGGTGGAGACATAGGAGAAAGCGGGAAGTGGGAGAATTTGATGGGAGTGGGTGAAATATCCCGTTCCGTCCCACGATACGTCTTATTCAGTCTATTATTCATCATAATTTCATAATATTAATCCACTGATAATTTATTTGCATCCATAAATTTATCCCATATATGAAAATATGACCTCCCGAGTTATAATCCATTATTTATGGATTGCGAGTCTATCCTAAACACGTAATGTTTATAACGTTATAACGTTATTCGTTCGTAATATTTATCGTCGCAACGATCATTTAATTATTCCAAATATTCCATCGTCTTAATAATCAAATATTTTCTTAAATTTAAATATATATCGTTTAAGCAGAATTTATTTAAAAATCGTAACGTTATATATTCATTTTTAAATTCCCAAAATTCTCGAGTATTACAGTAATGAAGCGTGTTATCATTGAGTTAATTCCGTTTGACTATCTATATTTCATATATTTTGACTTTCGTCACGGTTGAGATAAAGTATGATCAATATCGCGAGATGATCAAACGCAATTTTTTACTCCTTTCGTCTCATAATAAATACAACAAAATATTTTTTTTTGCATTATTCAACATATATTTTAAGGAGTTTCGTTATTCGTTTTAACGACGTAAGAAAATTACAGATTTGATAAGAGATAAGATGTCAATCGTCAGCCGAGTTACCCAATAGATTTGATATATTCGCACCTGCCTACTCTGTGCGTCGCCTTACACCTTTTGTGCGCATTCACAGTGATATCGTTTGGCAGTATTGAGATAATTTGGGCCTCCCTACAGAGAGCAACCCGTGGCTCCGCCACAACGGTGTAGAAGCCGCTGCATGCATGCAAAGAGAATGGGGGATGTCCATCGCTCCCTACTTAGTTCTCACCCGTGACGATGACTCAAAGGATAATACAGGGAGTGCAATGACTCAAACTCAAGCCACCAAGACTATTCAAAAAAACAGAGATCGTAATGGATCGAAGAAGGGACACCATGTTCGACCTTCTCAATAATTCTAGGAAAACGACCAACGACCCAAAGGATCCACAAGGGATGTCAATGCCATCCTTATCAGTTCAAGGAGACGATATTTCTTATTCGTTTGTCTTTCATTAGTTCACATGTATAGTGTAACTATGTTCCACATCCCCCGTTCCTTTTTTTATTAGCCGTTTAACGATCGTTTTTATTTATTTTCCGTGAGGATATGTACATTATAAGGTGCATTCTAGTTCATTTCGACCTCAAATATCCTACCACATGTCAAACAAGATCGTATATGCACGTTTGACGTTATATTTCCATGCGTATGGGTTATATATCTCAAATACGCATTCAGGTTTAGGATTCGAAGCACGAAAATGCCAAAATCTTGGTCAGAAGGCCGTCGCGGGTGCGACCGGATGTATCGCGGCTGCACAGGGCGTCGCGGCAGCGACTTAGGACCGTCACGGGAACGACCCCCTGTCGCGGGCGCGACACTCCCCTGTCGCGGGCGCGACGCCCT
>JAOVYX010021031.1:0-16268 GCA_035668315.1 Drosera spatulata | reverse complement strand
GGAATGCTTCCGTGTTGCCTTGGTGGGTTGTCATAAGAACCTGAACACTATGCCTGTGGTATCAGACTCTACTGTACAATGCTTACATATTTTTTTAGTAGCACGTTAGGCGCTTTTTCATGGATCGAATAAGCTTGATCTCAATGACTTGACATTTTCCCAGAGGTGATTATGATATATGAGCAAGTGAGCATTTTCCATAACTCGTAGGTTAGTTGGGGTTCACTTAGGAAAACATACCCTCTCAATGTCCCCTATGCTTACAAAAAAGTGTTTGACGAAGTTTTAAATGCCATAATTCACGATAAAGAGGTGCATTCACCTGAGTGAGTCAGTGATTGAAGCTGGAGTGTGGAAGAAATTACAATCCAATTCATTGCCACATCAACAATTAATGTAAAGTGGGATGGTATTGGCTTTTTTGTGGCTTATGTTGTTTATGTGCTGTCTTGTACTATTTTGGTCTTTAATTTGTTCTGAACTTTTAAGTTTACAGATGAGGGAGAACAATGCCATACTTTACCCGGAAAAGAGGTTTGGATCCATTCCAGGTCAGTGTCTTTAACTGCTTCACTCGTTAATTTGTTTGATGGTGGATGAGTTTTACTGTCAAGCTTCTCTGACCCTCTAGGTACTACTGAGATAGCTGTCCTTGCTGCTTGATATATATACTTGTTCCATAAAGCTTCTAATCGACCTTTTTTTGTACTCAACCTGCCTGCAAAGTACAGGAGTTGTTGTCGGACATCAGTTCTATTCCAGAGCAGAAATGTGCGCTTTAGGCTTTCACAGTCACTGGCTTAATGGCATTGATTACATGGGGCAGTCCTGCAATAAGGTAAAAGTATTCTTCTCGAACTTAAAAACATAGCTCAGGGAGGTAAAGTATAAGAAGATCCATGATTTGTCCAAATGCATTTCTCCTCAAAAGGAATATACCGCCGGAATCTGTTTTAGGGGAATAGTGATTTATGCTTATTTGATGCCTCTCATCGGTCATCAAAGCATGCATGCTTAGTATACAATGCTGGTGTATATACCATTTTAAGATAGAATAGTGTCGAAGTTCATTTGTCAATCTTGGGACATTAATCCAAGTATTTATATTTCGTAGTATACAATGCTTGTGTAGATTGCTTTTGTTCAGCTTGACTTTGGTGTGTGAGTTTCCTATTGTGTATCTACAGCTGTAATGATCTCTTCATGATGTAGCTTCCTCAACTCTTTGCTATATATTTACATCCTTCAGCAATTATTTTCTTCATGCTTCTTTCTTTAGGCTTATTCTTCTAAGTTGCTTTGAACTCTGATGATTGGTGTATATACTTACGTTATGCACTCCTCTAGAAGCTTGGCCTAGTGGTTTTGATAGCATATTGTTCTATGAATTTGTCAAACGTTTTCATTGTCCTTCACGGTGCTCTATCCTCTTAACTTTTGCCTTAAGTGACTTCACATAGGGATTCATTTATTCTGTTTTGTCATCTCACAGGAATATTCTGGGTATACATTCCCTATTGCAGTTGCCATTGTGTTGTCGGGTCAGTATGAAGATGACGTAGATAATTCTGAGGATGTTGTTTATACGGGACAAGGTGGTAACAATTTACTTGGCGATAAGCGTCAAGTGAGGGATCAAGTTATGAAGCGTGGTAATTTGGCTCTCAAGGTGTGTACCTAATTCCATTTCCTAATAGTTTCATATATGTGATTGAATCATATCCCGTGAACTCATTTATTGATCTATAGCATTTGTGGAACTTCTCATTTGGCTAGTTCTGTGATCATCCGGTGGATGAACTAATTTTTTTTTTGCTTATTTAAATGGTCATGGAGATTAGCCATGGACTCTATTTTTGAAGTTGGTGCTTAATATGGAATATCTGAAATTTTATGTAGATCTGTCCTTCGCAGAAACTCTCATCAGAAGTTGGTGCATGGTTGTAAGAGAATTTATAATAATGCGGTGGATCTTGTACCCAACTAATTGTGTTTTTGAGAGAATTGATTTCTCAACTTATTTATCTGAGCACTGTGATATGAGTCACAAGTTTGAATGCTACAATCGCTTGCTGTTAAATTGTCACTTGGTTGTGTTGGGATTGTGCATTGCCTTCTTCTAGGTTTGTGAAGGAAATTAATGTGATGAGTGTTAAGATGCTAATATGTTATGGGTTTCTACCATCACCTTGAGCTTTTTTTTTTTTTTTTTTGGGTCGAAATCACCTTGAGCTTTTAATCCTATTTAAAAACATCAGTCATTGTCATATTTCCTTGAATGTATTTCTGATTATGAGCATGGGAAGATCATAGTGATTGTACAATACCATGATCGGTCTTAGCTAAGCTTTTTCGGGGCGAAGATATTAGTGAGCATATTTTCTGGTAACATTCTAGAGGTTTGGGTGATCATTGGAAAATGTGCCGATACTTCTGTACTGCACCGACCTGATTCACTTAGGCTTGCTTGACCATCTCTGATGTCTCCTCAGACATGATTACATTTGTCATTGTTGTTTTTTCTGTTGCAGAACAGTATGGATCAGTGTTTGCCAGTGCGGGTTATTCGTGGTCACGATTCAAAATCAAGCTATGTTGGCAGGGTCTACACTTATGATGGCTTGTACAAGGTTAACTTGCCTGCTAGTTCATTTTCTACCATTCTGTTTTAACTCGCCGTTGTGTGCTGGAAAAACCCATACATATATAGCTTTAGTCTTTTCACTTCTTAAGGTTGCTAAAGGAGACTATACAAGACTTGCCTTTCGTGTATCTATGGGAGGAAAATAATTGTTCGCCAAGGCAGGGTTTAATGCTGCTGGTGATAGCTTTTGTTGATAGTTTGGAGCAGTTTTTTCGAAAGTGCTTTTGAGTGGCAGTGCTTGTGTTGTCTTATGGGACTCCAAAATCCAAACCGCTCAAAAAGTGGCCAACGGAGTCATTAATTGGTTATAGTGCCCAAGTGACTACTTAATTCGCATAAGCAGCTGCAGACACTTCTCTTCAATGCGATTAGTTTGATTAGAATAACTCCATGTTGGTTTTTGGAAGTAGCATGCTAGTGATTAATATCTTTACTTTGGGCAATATATACCGATTAAATTGTGCCCATTGCTTTAATTCTGCTTAGATTGTGCAATATTGGCCGGAAAAAGGTGTTTCTGGTTACACAGTCTACAAATTTCGCCTGAAGAGACTGGAAGGGCAACCTGAATTAACAACCAATCAGGTTAGATATTTCTTGATAACTTTGGTTTGGTTGGATATGATTTTGTATTTGATTGCATGTATTGGTTTTGCTAAGCCACCGACACTTGATGCTCCACTGATTTGTTAGCCTTTGCATATTGGCTATGGTGGCAGGTGCAGTTTGTTCGTGGACGAATTCCTGACTCAGTTTCTGAAGTGCGGGGGTATGCAATATATTTTAGAAGAAAGTCTTGAGTATTTTGTTATTTGAGATTTTTAATGATACTATCTCTTTCTTCATGCTTGGGTGGTCAAAATAGGCTGGTATGCACAGATATTTCTGATGGCCAAGAAGATTCTCCGATCCCAGCAACAAACTTGGTTGATAATCCACCCGTTCCACCTACTGGCAAGTCATCTTACGTCTTCTTATTTCGTTAACTTGTAACTTGTGGTAGGATATCCATCTCTTTTGCAGTTTGTTTTTTACCTTTTGGTGAATGCATCACCTATGCCTATGGTTTCACGTTGTGGGTTACCTACTAGGAGGACAGCCATCTCTTTTCTACTCCTTCCGTCCCATTTTAATTGCAACCGTTTGACCCGACACACAATTTTATGTGTGTTGAATTTTAATGGAATTTGATGAAGAAAATGGGGTTTAGGAGAAAGAATGAGAGAGGAGGAAAGAGGCGGTGGGATAGTTTGATTATATTAATATAAATTGATTATCAAATAAGAAAAGAATGAAAACGTTGTAAATAAATTGGAACAGAACAAAAAAGATAGTGGTGCAAATAAATTGGGATGGAGGGAGTAGTATTTATGCATACATCTATAGTAGTTGGCAATTTTCTAGTGATGCTTTAATGCTCTCTTTCACTCTCCGGATTTGCCTTTTTGACCCATTACATCTCCTTGGGGTTTGTATAGTTTTTTTTTCCGGAGAAAAAACAAATTCGTTTGGTTTTTGTTTTTAATGATGAAAGACAAAAGAAAAAAACTCCTAAAAAATGGTTTTCAAATTTTCCCTCTGAAATGGTATTCTAGAGTGTGTTTTCCACTTGTTCTGATTTTATTTTGGTGTTATAATTTTTTTATTGTTTCCAAACAGTGGAAATGTTGCTATCATCGTTCTGAAGCAATGAAAGATTTCTTGTCCCTTCTTCCATTGACTGCATTGGGTTGTTAGTTTTCTGTGTTTTTAATGAGAGGCAAGTCGTTTGCCTGGACTTGTTAACTGACAAAAGTACCATTGATTTCAAACTAATTTCAGGCTACAAGTACTGCAGAGCAAACCAAGTTACAGATAACGTGAAGATTCCCAGTCCTACATTTGGATGTGATTGTAAAGGAACTTGTACAGATCCTAAGACATGTGCTTGTGCCCGTCTAAATGGTTCTGATTTCCCATATGTTCATAAGGATGGTGGCAGGTGAGAATCTTATGTTAAGGAGTAACAATAATTCTTCTTAATTGTACTATTTGGTGAGAAGACACAAATAAATCTTGTGGTCAAACTTATCATGATACCCATTATTGTTTGGGGAATGCTTTTGTGAATTATTGTCATCTCCCTTTCGAAACACAAAATTGCTTTATACTCTATTGAAAGAAGCAAAGTCATTTTGTTCAACACCCATTATGTGGTAAATTTAGGACTTGGTTTTCTGGTAATGTGTCGTATGCCTCCTATTACAGGAGAATAAACATTTCAAAAAATGGTGGTTTTTATGCTGTCATTGGTATTAATTCTGTCTGGCTTAGAGAGTTTAGTGATCAATAAATAGTATACAAGTCGATTAGTGTTGTGGTTTCAGCCTGTACATAACACACCTATAAAATTTTCTCATCGCTTTTCAGGCTAATTGAGGCAAAAGCTGTTGTTTTTGAATGCGGTCCGAAGTGTGGCTGTGGACCTGGCTGTGTCAACCGAATATCTCAAAGAGGGCTTCGATATCGTTTTGAGGTGAAAAGACATGTCAGTCGGCTGAGAAATAATGAAGGTTGATATTTTGACTGATGTTATAATTTATTTATTATCTATTAATAGGTCTTCCGAACACCAAAGAAAGGATGGGCTGTGAGATCCTGGGACTTCATTCCATCTGGTGCACCTGTCTGTGAATATACTGGGATACTGAAAAGGTCGGATGAAGTTGAAAGTTTTGCTGACAATAACTACATTTTCGACATCGATTGTTTGCAGACGATGAAGGGTCTGGATGGAAGAGAGGTATCATCTTGATTCTTGCATGACTGTCTAGTTCTCTGAAGTCTAACTCTCAAGTTATATCAGTAGTTAATGAGTTTTCTGTTCTGCTCGTTGTTTCAGGATGTTTTGTTTGCCCTTGCTTCTTTTAGATACCTATACTCGCTCTTGTGAAATTTCATTTTTCTTTCTATAACGTGTATTACATGTAAAAGTGAAAGCCATATAAATGGAACATCGAACCCTTGTATTGGCTTTTCAGAGTGCACCGTGTCCATAGGAACGCAAAGGGAAGCTATTAATCCATGTAGTGGAGTAGGTTATATTTTTCCTGCTGGCTTTTCAGATTGAAAATTCTATCAGCTATTCATATGAAACCATCTACACTTTTTACTTTTGAAATTTGTTGTTTGTGGTTGAAGGGATTATTTAATTTATTAATCAGGATCTACATCTTTCTCAAGAAATATCTTGGTGCAAAAACTATTATAGGTATCAAACGTTCCTCCTGAAGTACCCAAAGAAATAAACAAAAACCATATCTTGGAGTAATTTTCATTTTCGTTTAACAATTGAGTTTCTTGCCTCCTGGCATATTGTTGTTTATTTTTCTACTGGAACTGGTAAAAAAGGGGATAAATCTAGGCTGTTTGAATTTGTTGGATTCTGTTGGAAAAATTTACTAACACAGACTTAATCGAATGGTTAATGATATATCACTAAGGCTTTCAGTATTTAATGGCAGCGACGACTGCGCGATGTATCTATACCTGCTGGCAGTTTGGGGGACAAATGTGATGATAAGGCAACTGAAAGTGCTCCAGAATTCTGTATTGATGCTGGTTCAAATGGGAACATAGCCAGGTTTATTAATCATAGCTGTGAACCGAATCTTTTTGTCCAATGCGTGCTTAGTAGTCACCATGACATCAAGCTTGCGAGAGTGTTGCTGTTCGCTGCTGACAATATACCACCTCTACAGGTTAGTGCAAGTTACTTCCTTCTGATCAGTTGGCGTACTTTCCTTGCTTTAAATACAATGAGGTTGAGTTATGAATTGGGAGTTAGAATTGCAGCTCTAATTAAATTGTTTTTTTTTTCCTTGATGCGTTAAGGATTTTGGCAGGAATTTCAATTGGTGTCTGGCGCCTCTGATTATTCCTTTCCTTTTTCATGCCGGCATCACCTAGCTTAACTCATCTATCTTGTTCGCACTTGTGCTGCATTGCTAAAGTTTATCAGGAGAAAGGAGGATTTGTGTCATGACACTTGTATCGGAGAGGCAAGATGAAAACATTCTAATAGTTGAGATTAAAACACATGAATGCATTGTTAGGATTATAATGTGGGTAATCTTATTCTGTTAATTTCAACTGGAAAATTCTACTTAAATCTAGACGTCACACGTGTCTTGGCACAAATTTTCACTTTTTTTCCCTGGATTGAATGTTATTCTTCAGCAGGCTTGTTAAAACCTGTTTGTTCTACTTAGTTTTAGCGTTATGTTTTTTATTTATGCAAGTAATCACACCGCGATTTCTTGTTCTATTTTTTTTGTTTCATCCATTCAACATGCATGAGTTGTTTATGTGTACCTGCTCTAGTTTTTCTTGCGTACTTTGTGGCTGGGTCAACAAATCGGATGGCACTGACATATCCCTTTTGCTTTGCAGGAACTTACATACGACTATGGTTATGCACTTGACAGTGTCATAGGTCCTGATGGAGAAACGAAGAAGCTGATTTGCTATTGTGGTGCATCTGGTTGTCGCAGACGCTTATTCTAAGTTTTCTCAGCGATGCAACTAACTTTCATTAGGCCGAGCCCTTGGATATCTGGCTGGAGGTAATGGGTATGCCATTGGTTTTTGTATAGGCAAGGTGAATGCTAACATTTGAGCCATCCTGTTGCGGCTTTTGAGAAGATCTGATGTAATTTCTCAAATTTTGGCCCATGGATTATTAGTCAGTACCTTTGACTTAGCTGAGCTGATGTACTCGTATCTTATTGAGCATGAGATGGCCATTTATTGGACTACTACTCATCGCAAATATGACCTCGCCGCTTGCCCAAATGTCCTTTAGACTGTCGTGGCTTAAATGATGCCTTTTGTTGTTCATTTCGTGGAAGGGGTTTGATGATCTCGGTTACAGGAAGTGAGGTCGTTATTGTTGATCCCTGATTGTCGATTTGATAGAGATGGGACTCTAAATATGATTCGTATGTGTTCAGTGATGTTTTTTCGACATTGTATCATTCTGCTGTTCGGCTAGTTTTATTATTTCTCGTGTAGCAAGTTCAGACGTCGTATCTCCTTCAAGTCACTCAAATTTCTCTGTCATGGAGTATATGCTTTTGGGTGATTCGTCTCAACACGTGACATGTATAGAAGGGGTTCAATATCTCCAGAAGGTTGTTATATAATTATGAAAATCAAGAGTTATGCTTCCAATCGAAATCCCACCACTCCAGCATAATGTGCCGGTTTGGTGTCCGAACATGAAGCCGACATTGTCACCCACTTAGAAAACATCACAAACAAGGCAGTAACTTCAACATCCAAGTTTACACTAAAATCAACGAATCACATCGAGAGAACAGAGCGCCACATTTTCAACAACGATAGCTTGGCCTAGCAAACGACGATCCAGTCCCAGGTTTTGATTCACCAAACATATGGCATCTGAAAAAAAGCATTGCATACGAGCGAGTTCCAGGACTAGAAGATACTTTCTTCTGTCTCCGAAGTAATTTTCGACCGATACCTTCGAGTTGTCGTACTCTTCACCACGGACTTGGCACCTTCAGCTCCTGAGGTATCCTCCTCCATTCCACTGACTTCTTCCTCTGCATCATCATCATCTTCAAACCTAACTGACAAAAGATTCTTCTTTACAGATCCCCGGCCGTGTTCCCCACCTTTGTCTTTTGTACTTGACGAGGCATTTTCTTCTTTCCTCCTCGGGATGAAGATAACAGGTTTGGAGAGATCGGCAGGCTCATCCTCTGGAACTGACTTCTTAGATCCTTTCAATACATTAACGAAGTCCATGTATGCTTGCCGATTGGATTTCTTGTCCATGTCAGTTGTCGAGTCAAGGGTATAACAAGTGTATCTTGAAGGGTTTTGTACGTAGTCTGGAACCGAAGAGGGAACTCTTGGCAAAGGCATTCCTACTTTTGGGTCATTTTTCTCTCCATTCAAACCTCCTTCGATAGAGACGACTTCATTGCCTTTGGACTCCATCTCATCATTAGTGATGCAACCTGCTTCAAATCGGACTCGTTTTTCGGACTTCGAATCCATCTGGGTTTCTTTCCTCTTCAATATGGACTTCAGATGACTTTTTCCATCCTCCGATGAGGTCATAATGTCTGCGTCTTCAGGGGCTGTAACTGTTTCATCCGACACACGCAAGGAATTGAATTTCCCAGCTGCCTCTGAATCCTCTTTCAGCCTGAGCTTTGCAGCCAAGTGATTAGCCCGTGGGTCTCTCGGGGCCCGCTTGAATAACCTTGGTAGCTCATTGCAAGTGTTAATATGAGGCACATAACCAGTAACCTCACTCATGTAGACACATTCGCCAGATTTTTCCCTACCAACAGCCTGTTTGTCAAATTCGTCCTCTTCTGCCTACAAAAGGAGTGCCAGTTAGATTAAAAGCAGATGGCAAACTAGACGAGTGCAAGACTAAATCCCAACTTGCACACTTAGCTAACAAAAGGATCATGTAATAATCCACGAGAAGTCACAATATACTTCATACTCAATAAACCATCCAATATCTTCACTCTACTTACAATCACGTTTAGCACGCATTAGATCTCCATAGCTAAATCTATGTTTATACTACCATTATGATAAATGCATCTAGCCATCTAGAGTCGACCTAAAAGCATATGTATACACCAAAACATAATCCAGAACTTCTTCACCTTGAGACTTCGAAGGTTCAAACTTCAACATACTATCAAGTTTCAATATTATTCTAATAACAGAATTTTGGATCCATAAGCGACTCATGCCATTATAATCACCATGCTACTAACTCACAACATTGTTTGTCACCTTCAACACCTAGCACCCCGCTACAAGCACAAAAACTCCGAGTAAAGATACCCTAGTCCATATCTATAACCCATTGATGCCTCATATATCACGAGCAAGGCACATGAAAATAGGCGTGCCTCACGGTGAGGCTTCAAGGAACAACTGCACTTGAAAGGAAAAAAATAATCAACCAAAATTCGAAAACCAAGCAACCCATCATCAGCAACATCAAACAGAATCAAAGTAAAATTCAAAAATAATCGAATCGTAACGGAAACTCACCTCAAAATCGAGAGTGCAGTCCATCCCAATCCCATTCCTCACATCCCACTCCTCCTCCTCCTTCTCCGCTCCCCTCTCCCCTTCATCCCTCTCCTCCTCCTCCTCCTCCTCGGCAGCCCGCTTCGCAAAGAACCCATCAAACGACGACGGGAAATTCACATCGCCGGCCCCATCCCCATCGCGGTCATCGGAGTCGCGGTTCCACTTCCGCCTCTCGATCTCCTCGTCCGTGAGGCACCATAGAGAAGCGGCGGAGGCGTGGGAAGAGAGGGCGCCGAATACTTTCTCTACTCGTGCTTGAAAGCTATCTTCCATGGATTTCAGGGATTGATTGAGGGGTTTGATTTGGGAGTCAAATTGGGGGTTCGATTTGGGGGTTTTGGCTTAGGGTTTTGGAGATTCGATGGCGGTGATGGGGACGGTTTGGGCCGAGAAAGGTGATTTTGACTTGGGATATGTGACATACCAAATTTAGGAGCAAATATATGTAGAAAAACAGTATATTTATGTCTGTGTTTAGTTAATTGATTAAGATTAACACCTAAAATTGAATAATTATGATTATAACGAAAATAATTTTAAAAGATAAAAGATATCTATTTTTGGTCGAAAAAGATAAAAAGAAAGAAATAGGAATACTATATAACCAAGCAGTACCCGCACGCAGTCTCTCTTCCCCCATAACGAACCGCCTTCCTTGACGAAACCCTCAAGCCATCATCAATGTCGTCATCATCTTTGAACCCCAACTCTGCCACCTTCGCCACCGTGAAACCCTATGTAACCCTGGCCCGTATCGCGGCCCGAACGTTCTACGACGACGTCACGTCCAAAAAGTCCCTCCTTGAAACGACAAACACAAACACGATCCCAAACAATGTCGGTCGAAGCGGATCGCGATCAGGGGCGGATCGGGAGGAAGGGAAGGGGATAGCGGTGTTGGTGGTTGACGGGGTGACGCGAGGGACTAATAGTGGGGTGGGGTGGGTGAGGGAGGATGACTTGGGGAGGAGGCTCAGGCTCAATGGGAAGAGTCTGAGGAAGGTGTTGAGGGTGCTTGAGGAGGAGAGGTTTGTGGTTAGAGTTCATAGGAGGGAGAGCGTGGTGAGATCGGGGAGCGGGGAGGGTGGTGGTGGTGGTGGTGGTGGGGAGGGGTCGAAGAGGTCTAGGCAGAATGTGTGTAGTTACTGTTGCCTGGATTATGCGCAGGTATGTGTATGGTTCTTGTGTCACGACGATACGTATGGTCGTTGGGTTTTTGTACATTAACCAATCGTCATGGATTAGTTTGAACTTTGTTCTTGTTACTCATGAATGGACCAATTAGAGATTGGTCGGTGCGAGATATAGTGGCCACTCCTGTCTCGCAAAACCCCTAGTTGTAGACATCTGTTGTCGTTCGTGCAAATATTTTATACGTCTTTGAACTTACATGTTAAGGCACGCGGAACTAAACCAGGATGATCTTTTCATAAACTCATAGATCTCTTGAGGTTATTTAGAAGAACCAAGCTAGGTGGTTTAACTTGTTCTCCCATAACTAGGAAACAGTTCTAAGAAAGGACAAGATGTCTCAATTTGTTACATCTTCCCTTACAATTTCGTTGCTCGATTACTGGATATGGCGGTTCATGTTCAATCTACGCTTTGTGATCCCCCTAAGGCGGAGTCTGAGACGAAACAGTTTCTACAATCTAGTCGAGATCTTCTAATCTAATGACTACTGAGTTTCAACTAGTACATACGTATAATTTCTTTGTCGTCTATGTACAATCCATGTACTTGATCGACTGGTCCGTGTCATACATCTTGTACATATATATGCCGAGCCTTTTTTTACCTGACTATTAGTCCAATGGATGCGACACTGAGGGAAGCAGTATGACGATTGTGTTCCTATAGAATATGTTCTTTGGCACTTTATCTTAACGTATGATCTGAACTTGCATTTGGGTAGTTAAATCTATTGTCTGGGCAAAATCTACAATTAAGCACGGAAGTGCAGAGCGATAGGCACCACGTACACTTGAGCTTGAGCAATTTTTAGCATCTGTCTCTATATCTCCAAGTACCTTATTAAGAGCTGGAAAGGCAAAGTTATCTTTTTTTCATGGGACTTCAGTCCCCTCCTGGTAAACATTGTCGAGTTTTTCAGTTTCAATGCCTTCAATTATCTATGCGGATAGGTTTTAGAATAAATCAGATTTGTATCTGGTTTCTGTTTTACATGGTTTAATCCTCTTCTTCCTTTGCAGATCTATGACGTCATTAGATACAGACTGTGCCGTATGAGGAAGATGCTGAATGATTTACTGGCGAATGAGACGGCCTCAATGCAGGAGTATGTTTGCCCGAAGTGTGCCAGTAGGTACACTGCCTTGGATGCAGCGAACCTTATTTCCATGGAGGATGAGTACTTCCATTGCGAAAAATGCGACACAGTCCTCGTGGTGGAGAGTGAGAAGTCAGGTGTTCAAGCACTGGGTGTAGAAAGTAACGGCAATTCAAGAAGACAGCGTGAACTAAAGATCAGAGATTTTATTCACAGGATGGAGCTTCAGTTGGAGCCACTGGAGAAGCAGTTGGAGATTGTGAAGGACTTGCCGGCACCTGAATTCGTTAGCCTCCAGAGCTGGGAAGCTGGAGTCAGAGCTAGCTCCACGGACGGAGCTGCCCCTGCTGCTGTGCCTATCTTGGGAGATATGGATATTGAAGTTAATATTCATGGTTTACATCCAAAGGAAGAGGGCAGCTTAAGGGGAACTCAAGAAGATACGCATAGAAAGATCCCTGTTCCATGGATGCCGCCGAAGAATGAGAGAGATGATGGTTTGGCCAAGGCTCAGTATAGTAGCTATTTGCGAAGAGGGTGGGAGCAGGTTGAAGCTCGTAAATGGGAGCCAGGATCATCAGGTTTATACAGTTGTGATGCTTCCGGCCATGAAATGTCGCCTCCTCGACAAGTTGGACAAAAAGTGAAGCGCGAAGATGACAATGATGATGATATCGAATGGGAGGAAGGTTATCCATTGGGAAATAGTAGGGAGAGCTTCGAGGTGGGGAACAGAGCGAATACTGAAGCTGCATCTGCTAGTACAGACGATGACGATGACATAGACTGGGAGGAAGGTTGATTTGCTGGTTACGCTATCTGAAGAGTATGTGAAGCTACCAGCAGCAGTAGAAGAGTTTATTCATTTAAGTGAAACTACCCTGACGCGAAGGGAGCTTAAATTTGCACCCATCTACCACGTCCTACATTTTTGCCTTAAACATAGTTGTGATTCGGTATATGGTACAGGATTCAGGTCATTTTTTCTTGGTTTCTGCTCTGCGGAGAAGCTGAAGCCTTCTATTACTTGTTCTTCTAGAAGAGAGCTAAACAGATCGATTTTTCCTTGTTCGAAGCTGTAGCTAGAAGCCTAGAAGTTGTTTTGCCCGAGTGGGATAATTCAGATGTGATGTTCAAAATAAGGACTCAATTTTTTTAGTGAGGCAATAATGTTCTTGCGGAATGAGTTAGTGTATCATGTGTTTATCTATTTTCCTGGTATATGGTCTTGTCTATGTACACGTTAGAAATGCATGCGATCTGTCAAAACTTCGTCTTCCCTTTGCTCTGATGGCGATTGAGAAGCAATATTAGACAGTGCTCAGGATTATTGAGACAGTCCATTGTCTCTGCTGGAGCGACAAATACCATCAACAGATGACCTTGGAATAAGTTTACTACTATCTCCATTCGCTCGTGTCGTCCACAATCATCAGACGAATAAGCCATTTCCCTGTTGGACTCTTGTATCTGATCTCTCAAGTGATGAGCAAAATAGTCATGTTATTCAATGTTCGAATGTAGTTTCACATCAAAAGCGAAATTCTTTTACCTGAACGATTCTCCACTGGTAGCTCCATTGCCTACCATTGCTTTTATGGTTTGTTATCGCCTTGCATTTCGTGTCCAGCTTTATGTCAAGTTCATGATTTTAGAAATGATCAACTTTGTCATGTAAAACATGTGCAAGTTTTAGGCCTCTTTTGTCTGAACTGGGACAATTCCATGCAAATAACCCTTGTGTAATTTTATTTCATCAAGGCAATTCCATAAACTTCATTTGAACCTTTTTCCATTCGGTCTTTCATGCCATGGAACTAGCGGTATCTACGTGTTGTGTCCTAAAATGATTATATAGTTATAATTAACTCGGTCTTATGTTTTCCTCTATGAGAATATATTGTCTACAATGGTATAGTATCTCAACATACTAACTAAGAACTTCCAATAATATTCCCAAGTTATCAGAAGATATACGTTCCATCCAAGCCGAATCTCAATTCTTCCATTTCTGGAATGCTTCAAAATCAATAACGGCCCAATTTGCAATGCCGTTTCAGATCTTGTTATCTGTTTTGATTACTTCATTAAACACCACATTTACAATATTAATAACCCTCATTAACATTATCAGTTTCAAACAGAGTATAACATAAACTTTTCATAACATATAAATTGGTTAGTCATGCATATATATAATACCCTGTGTATCAACCTTGTATTCTTGTAAACTTTGCTGTCTCTTAAAGAAACAAAAACTGCAATGGTTCAAACAGACAAGATCATTCACAACACAAACCCAAGCCATCAACAGCTTCATCATAGGAGAAGGCCATGGAGTGAAGGGCCTAGTCGAAATGGGCCTCAACAGCCTACCAAAACAATGCATCCAACCGGAATCCTAGCAAACAGCCAACATCAAGAAAGCCGAGCCTGAAGAATCCATCCCGGTCATCGACTTATCCAAGTAGCAGGATCCTGTTGTGGCTAGATCGATATGTGAGGCGGCCGAGAAGTGGGGTTTCTTCCAGGTGATCAACCACGGCTTGCCCATCGAGGTGCTGGAGGGTGTTCAGCAAGCTACTTACAGGTTTTTCAGGTTGTCGCCTGAGGAGAAGAAGTTGTTCTTCAAGGAACATTCTCCTAGCAATCATGTTAGATTGAGCACTAGTTTTATTCCTGAGGCGGAAAGCGCCATGGAGTGGAAGGATTATCTTTGCTTGCTCTATGTTTCTGACGAGGAGGCCCTTCAATTGTGGCCTAAAGCTTGCAGGTAATGCTCTGCACTTAATTGTAGCTCTTACTTCGACGTTTCATCGATGATTTATCGACAAAGCATCGTCTTTTAACCTTAAAGTTTGGCCCTCAAAGATCAGATTATAGTGTTGACATTTTTATCAATGGATTGACAGTCACAGTTGCCTGCATGTATATAATTTTGCTTAGGATATATTTTAGTTGTCTGTGACTCGTCGAGCAATGTACTTATAGATTGGACTCTTATCGTTTATAATGGTCGATCTCTTGCACTCCTGTATTTGAGCTGAGAATACTAATCTGATTATGGTAGCATAAGAAACATTACTTTCTTTTTTTGTGTACATGTAGAGATCAGCTCCTAGACTACATGAAGGAGTGCGAGGTGATAATCCAACCTCTTTGCAAGGTATTCATGGATGGACTCGACATAAAAGAAATCGACGGCAAAAACAGTCTCTCTTGACGGTTCCAAGAGGATCAACCTTAACTACTATCCGAAATGCCCGAAGCCAGAGCTCACGGTAGGGGTGGGCCGCCACTCAGACGTGTCCACCTTCACAATCCTCCTCCAAGACAACGCTGGTGGGCTTTATGTTCGCGGCCTAGATGGTGAGAGCTGGATCCATGTCCCTCCAATCCACGGTGCCACTGTGATCAACGTTGGGGATGCGCTACAGACCATGAGCAATGGTCGGTACAAGAGCATCGAACATAGGGTGGCGGCTAATGGGACACATGACATGATCGGTCCACTGAAGGAAGTTCTTGAGAAAACCGGAGAGGAACCTAAGTATAAGACAGTACTTTATTCTGAGTATGTTCTGCATTTCTATGGGAAGGCTCATCAGGGAAAGGACACACTTGAGTTTGCTGCAAAGAAATGAGGTGTTACGATTAGTTGCTATTTGGAGATGTAGGCATGGTTTCATGTTTATGATTTTTGATCCTTGTGGTTTATGATAATAAGCTAGTTTTTGTATTGAATAAAAGAGATTTGATTCAGCATATGTTGTGGACTATTAGTATTTGTTTGGTTGGTTATTTTTGTCACATCAAAATATAATATGTCGACTGATCCTAAACTTTTAACTATTATAAGATTTATAACAATATGACAATAAGAACTGATTCAACAATCGATTTCCTAAAATAATTTTGATTATATAATTTTATAAACTAAAAATAGGAAATTTAGGTATATTCACAGCAATGCAAGGGTAAAGATTTTTCCAAACTCCTTTGTTTTTAAAATTTCACGTATTCATAAGTTTTCAGCTCTACAACCGTTACACCACATACGGTCAACAATTCACACCTTTTCTCCTTGTACAAACTTCATTGCTAACAGCATCTTTTACACAGAGTGATGGAATAATCGTCCAAATCCCGAAAACACCCCTCACCCCAGCCCCCAATTCCGACCCACCACTCCTATAAAAG
>JAOVYX010021030.1:0-16268 GCA_035668315.1 Drosera spatulata | reverse complement strand
AGTTAGCCTTGTCATGAACCGGGTTCGTGACGGCATAACGCCACGTGTCCTAGCAGCGGAGTTCGGGGCGTTACAAAGATAATGTTCGATCTTTCCATAGCAGAGGACGACGAGAGGGGATGATTTTATTCGAGTTTTTGTGTTGTTTGTGTGTAATTGTGTCGTATTTCTCAACTCGAGTAGGTACACACATAAGTCTATCTCTGCATATATCGATGACATTGAGCATATGTGACAATTCGCTTGGGGTGTTGTCATTACTACAACATGCCAGGCCTTTGATTGCGTTTTTCTTGTAGCGTTTATGCAAAGCTACTATAGCTTTTTTTGACAGCGTTTTTAAACCGCCTCCATAGGTTTAAAATCGCCTCCATAGGTTTTGACATAAAAAATCATACATGAGACTATTATAGCGCTTTTGTAACCGTTATATTTGTCTAACTGTTGCAATAGATCGATATGATAGCGATGTTTTGTAACGCATTACAAAAACTACCATAGAGACAATTATGGCAACGTTTGCAAATGCTGTCATAGTTATTTGATCTTAATTATGGTTAATGGGAAAAACAATAGATGAATTAATTACCAAAAAAGTTAACAAAATTTGATTGCCCTAATGATTTAGCATAAGACTTATAAGGTTGAGGTTCCTGGTTTGAATCCTCCCAACTGTAAAAATGAAATGATTTTATTAAAACTGATCATCGAAGGTTAGCTTTCGCCGGCCGGAGCCCGTCGGGGAGGTATTCCATTGCCGGAGTTTGACCGTGGTGATGTTTGTTAACATTATCGTAGATTTTATTTTAAACGTTGTCGTAAATGATTATGGTTAATAGTTTTTAAAGCGTTGACGTAAACATTGCATAGGCTATGACAACGGCGGTTTAGACAGCGGTTGTCAAACCGCTATTATAGATCTATGGTAGAGGTTTTTATACTTTTTGCTGTGTTTTTTAACCGCTATCATATGTATGATATGGTGTAGTGCGTGTATGATCATTTGATGGAATTCATCCCGAAATTCAAAATGATGGAGACAAAGATGCGAAAGAAGGGAAAAAAGAAAAAGGAAGATGCTATCAAGGCTGGATATTTGATTGATTGTGTCTTTACTTTATTGATACGTGTCCAACGATATAATTTAATTATTAATTTTAATTCCTTCCAACTTTTGTTATATATACTATATGACTTTAAATTTTTGGATGTTAGTATGCATGTTAGGTATGTGCGTACGAATACTTGGAGGGTACGATGTTTTACACGTCTAAGCTTGTAGAATTCTTACGGAAGTTTTGATAGCAAGAGAGAAAAAGATTTCATTTAACCCTGAGGCCACTGTAATACCCGACAATTTTACGAATTTAAAAATAAGATATAAATATATGTACGACACGTTTATTTAAATAATACGTGTATAAAATGTGTTAAGTAACGAATATTACGAACCGAGAAATAGTCACGTTTAAGAGTTACGAAATTGAACTAAGAAATATTGGATTATTAAATCAAATATAACGATGGGGTATTTGAGATGATTAAATGATTGCGTCAATAGATGTTACGAACGAATAGCGTTATAATGTTATGAACATCGTGTGTTAGGGTTAACGATTTTAATCCCATAAATAATGAATTATTACATGGGACGTGCTATTATTATTCATGAGATAATTATATCGACATAAATAAATTATTGGTGAATTAATATTACGAAATGTAGATAAATCATAGACTAAACGAGACATATTGAGGGAGAGGAAATGAAATATTTCGAATTGTGCACATCCTCCCACGTACGCACGCATCCGGCAGCCTGCACATCCCTATTGTCATCATTCTTGCTTCATATCACCATCTGCATCACTCTCCTTTCTTTCCTTTAACCATCATCCTCCCCACCAACGCCATCGCCGCCACCATCATTTCATCCTCGCCACCACCAGGAGCCCATCTTCATCACCACCATATCATCACCCATCACCAACATGAGCCGACATCGTTATCTCATTCTTCTTCTTCCTTCGTCGCCCTTTCTTTCATCTCCCTGAGACCAAACCCCGCATCATCAACCATCACTATCGTCACCACTAGGAGCTCGTCACCACCAACACCGCACCATCATCAACACCATCGTTTTTCATTATTGTCATCATCTTCCAGCGCAGCGGCAACGACGACGAAGGCGAGGAAAGCAGCCGCCGCGGGGGAAAGAAAGGATCGTGATAGCGTGTGCACATTAGGGTCAAACACGTCTTGAGGTAACCTCGCCTCGACCCCTGTTTATGTGTGTGCGTTTGGGTCTTCTTATGTGCGTGTTTGGTGTGTGTGTGTTGTGTGTTGCGAATGTTGTGCGAAGATAGTGATGAGCCATGAAGGAGAAACGGTTTGGCTTTGCTGGGCGAGGACGTGATGAGTGTGGTTTGATTTTGTGTATGTGCGTGTGTGCTCGGAGTCACGTGATGTATGTGTGTCAAGTGTTGGTGAGATGCTGTGTAAGAAGGTGTGTTTATATGTGTTGTTGTGTATGCGTTTAAGGTTGGGAATGGTGATGGCGTGGCTGTGTGAGGATTTGGCAGTGTTATATGCGATGGTGTCATGGCTGCACTATGCATTTGTGTGTGTATGAGTGGCGACTGAGTATGTTCCAAGGTGGTGTATGTGTTAGGTTAGATTTATGTTAAGTTATATATGTGTTAAAAGCATGTGTGTGCGTTATGGTTACGCATGATTAGGTATGGTTATGTGTACATAATGTTATACTAATGTAACAAACAAAATTATTAGGAACTCGGGATTTTAAATATATGTGTACATACATTTATATTATGCCTTGACATTGGGATTGGAAGCAGGGATGATTGTTGCGTGACTGTCTTGTGATATGGGTGTTAGAAGTATAGCTCCCGAATATAAATATCTTTCATGAAATAAATAAATAAAAAGGCCTTAAATCATTAAATAAAAAAACACAAAATTATGGAACTTAATTATATTATCTTTGCGATGTGAATAAAAGAAAAGCGAATAAATTAATGCACGTGTCCTGGAGTTGTGAAGATCAAATCTTATATCCATTTTGGGACCCGAGTGGATCATCGTATGATTATTTGGTAGCCTTCTGCGCGTTCATATCAGTCCTTGAATTTTGGGTATATTTTTTCTTTTTGTAATTCCGATAGGCAAGTAGGGAGTGTCCCATCCCCCTTCTCATGCATGCAGTGGCAGTGATCACAAGATCGTTTGTGGTAAGTGTCACGGGTAACTCTCTACAGGAAGTAGGCCTTTCTCAATATGGTAGGTCCTAGAATGAACAAGCGCACGAGAGGTGCAGACAGAAAAAGAAACAAATATGTGTTTAAATAGACTTGCCCGGTTGATGATTGACATCCTTTCATTTAAGTCTGAGTCATTCATATCAACTTGAGTGTGTCTTCGGAGATGAGTCATAAACCGTTAAAAGAACTTAAAAAATGGACACTTAAAAGAGATATGAAAACGCACAAATATATATATATATATATATATATATATATATAATGATTCTGTTTGATATGACACTTATGTTTTTCTAATATATATATCAAAATGTTTTTAGAGACTTTCGACGATCGTCATAACCGTTAGCTAAACCCCCTGTAAATGAAACTTATATACTTTAGATTGTTAAGCTTTCTTTGCTCATAGGTTATGTGTTTTCATTTGCAAGCATACTTCCAGCTGTACCTAGAGGGTCCTATCGTGAGTTGTGTTCATGTACATCGCCACTTGTGCTCATTGATATTGTATCAAATCAAACACTAGTTTTGCTTAATGAAATGTTAACCTGTACTTCATTCGAGATTCAGTCTGTAACTTAAACAGTATTCGAACGTGTAAACTATTTAATATATTTGATGTTTATGTAATTTCTTGATTTCTGTACCTTTAAATCCGTTAGGGTTATTTTGCCTTGTTACGGATTAGGTCTGTGAGGACATAACGTCCACGTGTCATCTGACGTGGATAGTCGGGATGTTACAGCCACACTTCAGCTGTATATTTTGATACCAAGTTTGGATGGACATATATTTATTATAACAATTTAATTTGCATCCAAATAACTACACTTGCATATGTTAATCATCGAATCCCCTTACCTACCAAAACATCTAGGAATCCATCTTTTTTCCCCTCTTTTAATCTTCATGCAGCTTTGAATGATGCTATATAAATGACTAATTGTGTTCTGAATGTGATAGTTAAGTTTGATTTGGTGTTTCATGTTTAATTTATGTCCAAATTGTATTCTGATTAATTTACCCCATATAATGGTTTTTATTTAATATCTTTGCTTTACAATGATCAGTTATTATCTCTTACATATTTTTTCATCATCTTGTTTATTTCATTATTCTAATATCATTAGAAGGCATTAGTGATTCAAATAGTTCAACTAATTACGATATAAAACGCCTAAATAATTTAGATTTTCAATGTGATTTATTTAAACACATATATAGTCGTCAATAGTATTTTCTACATACATAATGCGAACTATAAAAATAATATAATAATCAGGTTAATGACTTGTCTATTATGAATATATCTATTTAAATGTATAATTCTAGATTTGAGTTACTTGGTATTAAAGTTTTGGTATCAAATTTGATTGGTCGTGCATTAAATACGTAGCTAATCCATAATAAATAAATAATTATCCATGACTCTTCACAGTCCTATAACATTGACTACCATAAGAAATAATGCAAGAAATCAACTCTCGAATAATGTATCTATAACAAAATAAATCATACAAAAACTAAACAATTACATTAAACTTACAGTAACTCTACCATAGGAACTTGAAACAACGACTGTTCGAAAATATTAATAAAACTATAAGGAGTTTCTTGATATCAAAGTTTAGTTTACTTTGATATCAAGTTTGATTGATGCTACATTAAGGACATAATATTCATGATATATATTTTATATATTTAATTTATAATGTCTTTTCATTATCTCATATATGTTGTTCCAATAACATTACATATTAGTTTCATATTGTTACATATTTGTTCGTTACTCTAACATCATTAGAAAATAACAATTACTTAAGTAGTTTAACATCATCACAACATATAATTCTAAATTTTTTTAGATTTTTTATGTGATTTAAAATAAATATATTTAGTTATCAGTTGTATTTTTCTATGTAAATAATGCGAATTACTTAAACAATGTTATAATAAACCAGGTTAAGGACTTGTAAAGTTAGGTTTACGTTTCTTTGTATCAAAGTTTGATTTGTATTGATAACAAATTTAATTGATTATATATTTATTACAACTATTTAATTAATCCACATCAAAACATTTACTAATCCATCTTTTTTCTCCTCTGAATTATGTTATATGATTGACGAAGATTTTGGAATTGAATTTTTGGATCGGTTTTATCATTTTGGTTATCCATAACATTGTGTTTTAAATGTGATTGTCAAGTTTCATTTTGACGTTTTACGTTTCATTTAAGTACAGATTATGTTTTAATTAAATCACCTCATACTATGATTTTTATTTAATATTTTTAATTTATACGAAAATATAAACACCTCTTGGAGTTCATCCTATGAAATATGATCAGACTATTACACCATTCGCAGCCTTTCCCTTTTATCCTTATTTTAGGACGCTATAAAGTATTTTTTATCACTATTTTAGGACGCTATAAAGTATTTTTTATCACTATTTTAGGACGCTATAAACACCTCATAATCTCTTCTTCTTCTTTTTTTATTTAAATCTCACAAACATGTCCTTATTGTAGGGAAGACAAATGTGTTTAGGAAGTTGGACGAGGATAAGAATAAAGATATGGAGTATATTGGATGTATATTTTTTCCCCCAAAATCCTTAAATATAAATATGAAGAGTGGGATATGAAGGCTGGGGATGCTCATGAAAGAGTCATGGATCATGGGGTTTTCCCACCCAAAGTTTTTCCTAAATTAATAATCCAATGTTTATATACTAAGATGTTTGTGTGACTGTGTTGGAATAAGTACAAATTTGATAGTGAAATTGTAACTATTATTATAATTTACCACTAATTATAAAATTATCATTTCAATGTTTGATTCTATTTTAGACTTTAAAGATTTCAATTATAATAAATAGTGTAACATTCTCGATTTATCTGTTAGAATTTAACCATCTACATTATATTTTTAGATCTTTTTTATTAAAAATTCAACACGTTGAATGCTTTTCGACCTTATGTTCAACTATTTTTCATTTTAATGTTTTATCTAAATGTTTTACAAAATTTTCAACCGTATTTTTATCTAATTCTCAATTAAAATATTTAATTTGTATTAATTGATAATTTTCTAAATAAGTTGAAAATAAAAGATAATCATCATTGATGACATGACAAGGATAGATATAATTATAATTATTACCAAATATACAATTAATTATAATTTTTTTTTAACATCAATTTTAACCCATCGTCCTGCTTTTTCAGCTGTTGTCAAGTCATAGAAATAACATCATACTTATTTGATTTTCAAAAAAAAAAAACATCATACTTATTTAATTCATGATTGGACTTATGCTTACACACCAAACTGATCACCATTTGCGTGCCCAAAAGAACTGCAGCATATCAGGAGCCATGTTTATTCCTCGCAGTGACAATGGAGCAAACGCCAAAGAGGGAAAAACGTTTACCTTTCCACCTCAACCCACCACCTACCCCCTTCAACCAAAAAGTGCGTGGAGCATTTGGCACACTTCCCTTATTTGGTCCACTTCCTTAACCTTTATTAATCAAACTTTAAACAAAACCCTGCCGGCTCCATTACTCCATCACTTCCCCCAAATCCTGCAAGAGTTTAATGATTTAATCCACTTTCAGCACACTAACTTTATTATTGTTCTCTTAATAGAGAAAGCAGAAGCACAATCATATAAAACGGGGTTGTGTATTCGTCTCGTAGCCTTGGAGAACCAAGGGAGAGGATAATGGGCGCGGCGACAACAGGTGATGCCAAGGTGGGTATAAATGGGAAGAGAATGCTGCGATCAAGCTCGAGCACGAGACGCACCACTGAGTGGTAAGTAGCTTTTTGTGGTTTGTATGATATACTAGTGCAAACTCTTGACTCAGAATTCAGGATTCATAACGTGAAAAATTATAATTGGTGAAACCCGACTCTAGTTCTAAGATCCAACTTTGAGAGCATTTGGTAGGATTTCACATCTAAATCAAGCAGGAGATTAAAAAAAGAAAAAAAAAAACTAGATTAGTACAGTACCTCAAACAAGAGTCTCCGGATTGCTGTAACAGCGCTGTCAGCGCATACATCACATCGTAGGAGAAGAAAATTCAATATCCCAAAGTTCAATGTAGGAGAGACCAATTAATATGCCTTGATTGAACAGGGTCACAATGTCTGTTTTGGCCACTGCTGCAATCTCAATCTATATCACCAAGGGCGCTAGCTACCAGGGGGTTGCTCCTCCATAGTCCATACTCAACATCTCAAGATAACCAAACCTGTATATGTTGTTTAATACTCCTTCCTTCCTACCAAGAATGCAACATATATGTATTTTATATTATTCTATACGTATGAATATAAATTTCGTTTTCATGTCAAATCACGTGTGATCGTCTCGTAACATGTATTAGTTTGAAGTACGTAATTTAGACAATCATTGATGTTTTATGATAAATTTATAGAAAACTATGTTTGATTGTCATTGCATGCTTGTCAAACTTTGCATCGACACGTGTAACCGGTCAAAAGGTTGTATTTTTTGTGGGACCGAGAAAGTAGTTGACTAAAACCCACAAAAGATGTTCCAACTAATTTCACAATTCTGGTAATGAACCGAGTTCTTGGTTCCACAAGCTCCGATCTGATACAATGAACCGAGGGCAAGCAATGTGCAGGTAAGAAATATGAATGACAACGTAATTATTTGGTGATGAAATCCCTCTCGGTTTGATTCGCTAGTGATGCTAATTCAACAGCTTTGGCTTATTTCAGGCCAATATCTGATGCTTCATCTGACCTCACCGTTGAAATAGGAGCCAATTTATTCTCCCTTCACAAGGTAAGAAAGTATGTCTCGTCGTGCCGATACTCTCTCTCGGACACAACTTCGAGTTTAGACAGTGATGAGTCCTACTCCAAAAAACCATTGATATGGTTTGAACTCTAGCCACTGATATGGTGACTGCATGCTAGAAGATAACTACAAAAAGCTACCAATACTAGTGATTGAAAAAAACTTATACCTTTATCTTGCAGCTCCCATTGATTTCTCGGAGTGGAAGGATCCGGAAACTCCTGTCAGAATCCAAGGATTCAAACATCTCCAAAATAAGCCTCCCGTCCAACACACCAGGGGGAGCACCAGCGTTCGAGTTGGCCGCAAAGTTTTCCCACGGGATCAACATCGAACTCACGCTGTCTAATATCGCTGCTCTCCAGTGCTTGGCCCATGTCCTAGAGATGACAGAAGACATCTCAGAAAAAAATCTAGAAGCCGTGTGCGAGTCCTTCATCAACGATACTGTCCTCCCAAGCATCTCCAACTGCATTTCTGTCCTCCATCAGTGCCAGTCCCTCACCCCCATATCCGATGACATCAACCTCGTCAGCACACTCATCCAAGCAATAGCAAAGCATGTGACCAAGGAGCAATACCCCTCGCTCCAACAGAACCACATCGACACCAAACAAGCAGCAGAAACTGCCTACATGCCGTATAACAACCATCTGGAACCACTGCTGGTAAGATGTACTGTACTTTTAATATTGAATATAGCATTCGTAACAGCACACGTTTGTACTCCATATTGTTTTTAAGCCCCTGTTGTTCATTATTCTACTAAGGAGGACTCTATCAATAGTATAAACGACCCTTCCCCAACCATATGGTAGCATTTGACACTCCCTCGAGGAGTAACGCTAAGACTGTATACATCTCGTCTACCTGTATTCGATGCCAAACTAACACATTTGACATTCCTACTTTACTTACAGAGTGGCCTCGACGTCCTCAACCTGGACTTCTTCCACCGCCTCGTCACCGCCCTCACCACCGACCACCACCTCTCCCCTCACCTGCTCATCCACTACGCGAACGCCTCCCTCAACAACCCCAACCAATCCCAAACCTCAACCGCACACACAGTCGAAACCCTAACCAGCCTCCTCCCATCAAATCCACCGATTCCGTTCCTCTCCGGCCTCCTCAAACACGCTATCGCCTCCTCCGCGTCCCTCCCCTGCATCTCCGACCTCGAGCGCCGGATCGGATCCCGCCTCGACTACGCGATCCTCGAGGACGTGCTCATTCCGGCGAAAGCAGGGAATGGTGGTGATGGGCACACTGTGTTTGATGTGGATGCGGCGATGAGGATGTTTGCGGCGTGGTTTGATGAGGAGAGGGATGAGAGAGAGGAAAGGGGAGAGGGGATGGTGGTGAAGGTGGGGAGGTTGATGGATAGTTTCATGGCGAAAGTGGCGGCGACGGAGAGGGGGGTGACGGTGGAGAGGTTTGCCGAGATGGCGGAGATGGTGCCGGAGAGTGGGAGAGTGGTCGCGGATGGGTTGTACACAGCCATTGATATTTTCCTCAAGGCAAGTTTTTTCCGTGTGTGCATTTTTTCGAGGTTTATTTTTTTCTTATAAATATCGAAAAAAAAAAGTTTTTTCAGAAAATTGAGTTTAATATTTATTGAAGAAATCGTTTTCTCATAAGACAAGTTCCAAATAATAAAAATCGATATGGATTTTGTTATTTGGAATTCGTTTTCTAAGAAAACAACTTTTTTTTTTCAACGTTGATGAGAAAAAATAAACGTAAAAAAACAATGATGGTTTTTTCCCATTCACAGTACACGACAATAAAGTTAATCGTTGGTCTAGTGGTGTTCGACTCGGACATCCTCATCATAAAAAAAAAACAATAAAATTAATCGTGTCATGGATAGAGTCTAATTTACGAGATGTAAGAAGTAATATGTACAGATAAGAGTAAATATCTCTTCCTATGGGTCCGAATAGTTTGGAGTTTGGTTCCCTCTAAGTGACTCTGGAGTTCGAATCTAATAATAAGAGAAAATTAACGATGAAAGGATCTTGCTTTCTTTTAGGGATGCTAAATCCATAGATGAATTCGATTGGTTACGGGCTATAAAAGCTTCATTTTTCCCATCACATGACATGATAATAGGACGTCTCATCTTTTTGCCTAAACTTAGATGAGCCTTATCAATCAAATGGAGTAGGGGAAAAAGTATTCTCAAAATTTCAGTTCTCTTCTCCCGATACTAGTCATGAAACTTTATTCATAATAGTTCTCTATTGTGTTTTAGTATAAGTTTCATCTAGATGAATGCATTGATTTCATCGTGCACGTACCGTACAGGTTCACCCAGATATCAAAGACGCAGACCGTCTTCGAGTATGCAAGACCATCGACTGTCAAAAGCTATCGCCAGAAGCATGCACCCATGCAGCTCAAAACGAACGTCTACCAACACAAATGGTGGTCCAGGTGCTATACATCGAGCAAACCAGGCTGCGAGACGCCATGAATCATGTCTCAAACCCAAACAACTTCCCCTTCCACTCCTTCACGGGCCACTTCCCAATGCGTTCAAGCAGTGGTGCAGGGAGTGGAACCATTTCGCCTCGGGATAACTATGCATCGGTCAGGATAGAGAACAGGGAACTGAAGCTGGAAGTTGCAAGGATGAGGATGAGATTGTCGGAGTTGGAGAAGGATCATTTGTCATTGAAACAGGAGTTCGTCGTTAAGAGGGATGCTGCCAGTAAGTTTATGAGAGCAGTGACGACGAAGTTGAAGAAGCTAAACTCGATTTTCAAAAAGGAGTTGCGACTGAAGAAGTCGTCTTTGCCAAAAGTCAACTTAGAGGCCAAAGTGTACTTGAAGAAACGCAGGCATCATTCGATTTCATGAGCATCTGTTGTTTAATAACTGTGTGTCCCCTGTAATATTTGTTTTTGTGCTTTTGTATCATATGATCCCACTTTTGTTGCTGCTTTGTGCACAATGAGTTATTCCCTTTTTGCTTGATCTAGGAAAAGAAAAAAAAGTGCAAGCACAACATCTCACAGCAGAACAAAGACCAAACTCGTAGTTGATTCCGAATATCTCAGCATACGCAAGCTATGCAAATGAAAGCGATGACAGACAAGGTTTGAAACAAATAAACACATTGAGATACACAATAAACAAGTATACATATATAATGATGTATCATCTAGAAGTGTACAGATGACCGGTCCAATGTTTTCCATGGTTTACTAAACTATGTACAACAGTTTGGGAGCCACCTAGATTGATGGAGCAGCTCCCCCGATCCTAAGGATGATCCTCAGTCGATTTATTACCTAGTGACACGCTATCATCTCATGATACGATTGGTTCCTCCAACTTATTCCGGACGGAGATTTGACGACCACATGATGGCTATATGTAACAGATGAAACTCCATCCTACGGCAGGATAAGCGCGATGGATAGATCAACGTTTCAATGATAAAGAAGGAACCTTGCACAATAGACTATGAGGCTATCCCTGCATATAATATACGTAGCTAGCAGCGAGGTCACTTTTCCGTGATCCAGGTGATAGCGAGTATACAGCTTCCAGAATGCGGTTCAATTTTAGTGGCATGCATCTGCACCTTCACCCATTCCTCTGCTACTCGAGGAATTTAACCCAATCTGTGAACGTTAGAGTGAGAAACAGGAGGCGTCTGCGAGAACGTTGAAGCAATGGAGACACTAGAAGTGTTTGGTGTTCTACTCGAGTTAGGCTCCCTAGTTGGTACCAAACCATATTCAGGTTCTTGCTCTGAAGGGGGTGCCGACGTGGGAGGAAATGCAGAAAAGGAAGGTCCTGACAGATATGGAGCAACTGGCGGCATTTCAGTGAGGGATGAAGCCGAAGGACTAAAATTTATCGCTCCCATCGGATGATCAAACATGCAGGTAGGCCCAAACTTGCAGCAGCCGTGTTGCATGTAGAAAGTGCAAGTTTGTGTGCCCTGTTCAATTTAACCAAGGAAATAGAGATCAAACTCCTCAAACTTAATATGATCGCATACAATTATAAGCATCAGTGAAGCATCACAGGAGATGGCGCAGAGAGAAAGGCACATGAAACCAAGAAATAGTAATTGCTAACAAGTAATTACGGACAGCATATCTGGTTGTTTCCAAAAGCAGAAAAGAAAAAGGATAGCATATCTGGAATATAGAATTTTGCATGAAAGCACAGCATGACTATATAGGTAAAAGCATTGAGAAAAGAATACCTCCAGAATAAGGCAGTTCTACCCACCCACTTACAGCGATTTACAATGAGGCTGTGAAACATGATGAAAGCCAGTAAGACAAGGATTGCTAATGGAAGGGGCGGAGAAAGGATCCTTACTTTGGAACTTGTCATTGCTGTACCAGCAAACTGCTAGCTGATTTCTTTCTTTACTTTACGGCTGACTTCTTCCTTTTCTTCTGATGTAGTCAGTTTTTTCATCCTTTGCTTCTTTTTCATGTTAATTGCGACGTGAAGCCGTTCTTTATCATTAATTCTTTTCACGTTTCTCTAATGATGGCGAATCTCAAATGCTACCCACAGTATCAAAACTAAGAGCTCATACAAGCAAGAACAAGATTTACCAGGGTTTCACCAAGTATTGTTCCAGACAAGCCATTGACAATCTCCATCAGTGTCACAATAGTTCTGTTCAGATCCATGAAACACGGGCTTCTGCCATCTACAAGCTCTTACTTAAATCAAGACAGGATAGACCTTATTGTCGCTTATTAAAAATTTGGGTCCCCGAAATCAATGCAATTGCACTTCACCAAAGCTTCGGAAAGTACTGGGTGTAAGACCTCATTTTTGGTCAAGGAATTACCAACTCAGATTAACTCCAAAATCTAGATGATAGCTATCTTGTTTTTCACCCTTGTAAATCCTTTATAAGTAAGATCAATCAACTAGTTAACACAGTTTGGCCCCATACTTGCCCTACTGGAGTGACGTATCAAAAGAACTATCAATATGAATTTATAGTTACTTCAGGCAAAACGAGAAACTTCAAAGCAGCAAAAAATAGGCAGTTCAAGTAAACTAAGCAAGTCTGCATAGCTTAAGATGAGAGCATAGTTTCAGATGCAGAGCTCCAACTATCTGTTTGCCAAAACACTTGCATCTGGAACCATTGCAGTCGTGTTAGCACAACCAAATATTTTATCCACGCAACCAATAGCTGTAACGGTTCAGATATCTAAAGCATCATGTCAGTGACTCATGGAAGAACTTGACATTTTATTCTGTACGATGTGAATAGACAAGTCCTTACTAAAGGCCATGAACTATAGGGACGTAAGAGATAACGATGATTTGCACCAACTCAATTTCTAGCTTATGCTCTTCTTTCACAGATATGTTGCCTGTCAAGGCGGAAGTATGGTTGAGGCTGGTGCTTAAAGGCATTCGAGTCAAATAACCTAAGCTAGTTCAAATTGTGAAGAAACGCTTGCTTACTTGGCAACAGCCAGTCCTGTTCTAAAAAACTTCCCACAAGAGGAGTACCACTGGAGTACCACTAACTGTGAAGCCATTCTGCAGCTTACCAAAAGAATCAATAGTGAAGCTTGAGCGCCACAAAGGCCATTTAAATTGTGGAAGAACAAGAAACTCGAGCATCAGGTCTCTCAGCTTACCATTTCCTCCTGATAACTCAAAGAAGCCTCCAAACAAAAGACTGCAAGTTCTATATTCTTCTGCATTATCCTTGATTACATTAGACAATCACAACTTCACAGTGCTACACAATATCACCTTGCCCCATAGCTGTATCCTCTAATCGGGCACAAAATAGTTCTAATGGATTAATTGAACAGGACAGAAGTTAACCCAAACTAAAAGAAACACTTATCTCGCTACACTTTTCCCACTAGCAAGATCTTCAATATAAAAAGAAGAAAAACCATGTGAAACGAGAGAAAAGAAATATGCTGATAAAGAATGACTAGCAGAAACTAAAATTGCTTACTGGGCGAAGAGGCAAGCCTAGTGGACTGAGAGCATGGGTAGATGTAGATGCAGCCCGTTCAATGGGGTGATTGTATCTACAAGAAGAACCAAATTTACAATCTCCAGTTTTTAGGTAATACTTGCAGTCAGGTTGGCCTGGTCTTTGTGGAAACTTTTCTTCCTTGCTACCACTAGGTAGGACAGCGGAAAAATGTGGCTCGGGATAAGGTCCGGCCAAAGCAGGTGCTGAAGAGGATAGTTGGGTAACTCCATACGAAGCACCCGCTCCTCCTGCGGTTTGACCACCAGGAGGTGGGCCAGGACTCGCATGCCCCTGCATTGTATAACCCATGATAAATTAGATTTCTAACCATTTCATCCAATCGCTAACAGTTAAATTGCCTAGGCCGAATTACCGAGTAAGAAGTCCACCCTGAGAGAGGAACCACGCCAGGAGAAAGGATCATGGGACCATATGCCCCGGGAACATAAGAACCAGGTAACATTGGAGGCCTCGCTACCCTATAGCTGGCGGATGCCCCTGCAACTTGTTCAGGGAAAGGGAAAGAAGGAGACTGCACCGTTTGATAAAATGGAGGTGCAGCTGCCTGCAGTGACGCACCAGCCGGTTGAGGATGATGGAATTTACAAGTCATTCCAAATTTGCATTGCCCCGTTTTTAAATAGTAGGAGCATTCCATCTCACCCTGTCGTTGAGGAACAAAATTAAACAACCTCCAAAAACTGCGTAGTTTAAACACCGTGAGAAGGAAGAGAAAACAAATTTCAAACCGGTCGCAATGGTAATCCATGAAAATTCAAAGGCACGTTGCTTAAAGATCCACCGGAATTTCTAGGGTGATGGAACTTGCAGGTCATACCAAATTTACAGGTACCTGTCTTCATATAATACTGCAAACACATGATCATCAACATTAATACAGCAGAACGTTATCTGATTAATATAACACGAACACTACTCAAAAGAATACCTGGCAAACAGGCTCCCCAGGGTGTTCAGGGTACCCGCCAGTCAGCCTTGTTGCTGATGCGGCCTGAGAGTGTTTCGAATTAATAATAAGAATAACAAACGATCAATCCTGATTTTAAGCAGAGGAAGTACTTGCACATAAAGAAATTCCAAAACTAGAAAGCATAGTATGCATCTAAAGATCGTCATCCCACAAGTTTCACATATTCAACAGTCAACTTTGGAAGGCAGGGAAGCTAGTTTGGTTTGTCCCAAAATCAACTAAAATGCAGCTTCCTGTTAGTGTTTCTGCAAGGCCATGATACCTAGTGTAACCAATGTGAAATAACACAACCATCAATTTTCCAGCAATACCAGAACTATTAAGCCGTGACACCTGGACAGATTCACATTGCAGAATGCCTAGAAGAAACTCACAGGATGCAGTCCTAAACAATATAGGGCACCAATAATCTCAAATCGTTCAGGATTTCTCAATCTGATGAAGAAAAGGTGTAAAATCATGGCAGCCTAACATGTGGCTAGCAATTTTGTCTAAGCAGAACAATATCAGCAACTTTAATTAAAGACACAGAAGGACAATTTTCTTTTATACAACATCAATCTCGTCAGCGTCGTCATCATAATCTATAATGACAGAATCCATAACAAAAACTACAGTTCGATTCAAGCAAGGTTCTCTACTGACCAAGATAATATCTTTGGTTCAATTCGTAAGGACTGCATTATTTAATTCATTTCACCGTCAAAACAGGAAAAAAATCCCGTTGAGCATGGCTTTGGTTTCAAAATTTGAGTACATAATCAAAAACAGGACAACGTGTTTGCTATCATTTTTCGTTTTTCTATACTCTAAAACAGATTTCAACAAACAAAAAACCAGCAAAATTGGTTTTCAATTTCTATTTTCCCCTTCACCCTGAGCCACAGGATTCAAAGCTCTGTTTCTTACACACACATTTCTCCTTTCCCCTCTACACATTGCCTTCGTTTTCACTTCTTTCAACACAAATTACACAATAAACCAAACACGCAACATCATCAGAGCACAATGCAAGACAATTCAACACCCTAACCCCCCAAAACCAGACTCACCGAGGTGCGATCGCGGGGGTGATTGTATCGACACCGGCTCCCGTAGCCACAGAACCCGGTCCTCATATAGTACACACAATCCGACACCCCCGGCCTCT
>JAOVYX010021029.1:0-16268 GCA_035668315.1 Drosera spatulata | reverse complement strand
AAACAGTTGAACTAGGATCGTAATGGGATCCAGAAAGTGATGACCCTTCATCTGCCTGAGCTCTCTCGCCAGAGCCAACTTTACTTGATTGGTCATTGGAACCAACTATGTAAGGCAATAGACGAGGTTCCCACCCACATAAACTCAAGAGCTTATGTGCCTGAAAAATTGAGACTTTTTAGTTCCAGAAACTCTAGAGACAAAACACGAATTCTTGCTTGCAATTTGTGAATGATCATAGGTGAGAAAATGTAACAGACAAGCAGAATGCTTGTAATTGTATTTGGCAGAGTGACCGAAGAAAGCATAAAAATAAAAAATCATAAGAAAACAAGGAAAGTTTACATGCTGAAAATAAAGATTATGACAAATATCGATTCGATCCGAGATCTCTTATTGAAAGTTTGTAATTGTATTTGGCAGAGTGACCGAAGAAAGCATAAAAATAAAAAATCATTATACATAATAACATTTTTGGAGTTCCACAAGAGTATTTGTATCGAAAATTTCTCACGAGTATTTGTTAAAAAACATCTTGGTCCAATTATTCGCATCTTATTTCAATTCCAACATATATTTTTCTTTATCCCATTCTGCAAATTTCAACTCCTTGCCCCATTCCTCAACTCACATTTTGGTTGATCTTTTCCTGTTAGTAGATAGTTAATTAAGCATAGTGTCTTCCTTATAATTGTCGCAACATCAAGCTAAGAAAAGGGCATGACATTTTGAGCCTATGGTAATATAGGAAGCATTAGGCAACACAACGACAACTACACATACAAGCAATTTGAGACTAGAAACCAACCCTATATCATTTTTCTGAATCGGATACAACTCTACCAGTTCCTAATTCTAATGTGCTTTAGATTATGCTAGATACTGAAATAGTGATCCCAAGTGAGTCCGGGTAGCTTGTATACTGCCTATTTTAAAGATTTTGAGGTTTTACATAGGATATTCGAGGAGAAAAGGCAACATAAATATATGAGCATCGTCATCTTGAACTAACCAATAGACCATTAAAATTAAGCACAGATAGAATAGGCATTAGAACCACCAAGCTTCAGGAGAAAAACACTATCCAAGAGCAAGCAGCAGAAGAAATCAAATGTTTTTAGAAAGATAAATGGAACACAAGCTCATTCGACTTCACATCAAACATGAACAACGGGCTATCAAGCAAGCAGACTCCACCTACTAGGCAAAAAGATTTGGCTTCCTGAGCTAAAGGCCCAATTGAATTCAGAGTTGGACATCCCTCCTTTCATGTGCACGGACATTTAAGCATTTACTTTCCACGAATAAATTCATGTGTTGAATCCCTGATTGGGTGCTAGGCATATTTACCACTGTGAGAAAAGTGAAACCGTTCTATGTTTCCAGAAGGACAAGCAACTGTGACGAAACTTGAGAACACCGAATTCATACACTACTACACAGCCAACCAACAAACTTCAAAGAGTTAAAAATCAACTTTAAGGAAAATTAGTACCATTACTGGCATCTAGCCTAACCTGATGATACAAGTTGGACAACATTGTGTTGCTATTTTTAGACAGATCCCTTCTCGGAGAAGAACTACCTTCACCAACACTGGTTTCCTTGGCTGATCCTTCAAGGAAATCTTCCAGCTGTGGGGTTCTCATGGATTGAACCGCTGAAACCAATATCCTTGGAAGAGCAGCGAGGCGCAATAAAGCAGAAAACCGCTGTCTATAGTGGTTGACCAAAATTGGGGTAGGAGTAGGAGGAAATAAGGCCAAAGTTTCATCGCAGGCATTGTTAACCCATGGACAAAGCAGCTTATGGCCGTTATCAAGCTTTAAGCTGAAGACAGAGGCTGCCTTCTCCACTGCAAATGCAAGAAATTTCCAAAAAGAGATCTTGAGAACAATTGTGTTGGATGTGTGTGTGCACGCACACGTGTGCGTCTTTTGGGTGGTTTGGGCCCATTGTAAGGGCGGGTAGGGGGTAATAATGGGTAATTTTCAGATGAGATAATAATAATAGACAGCTCAGAAGGTGATGTAGTAAAAAAGAATGCTGGCATACCTTGTTCTCTAGGCCACGATGATGGAACTGAAAACAGGAGGCGAGCACCACAAAGTTGACAGGCTATGGTGTCCAAGTCGGCATTAACCCAACCTCTCCTAGCACAACTTACAGCATCAATAACCTGAAAAAAGAGAAATAAGGAAGGAATTCATCTTCCACACATGGATGAAAAAACAGTGTGCTCCACGGGAAGAGGTCAAATTAGTATTATACACTTGTTTGTGTAAAAAGTATAGAATTATTACTCTTAACTTCAAAGCGCAAGAGAAGAAAGAAGTTGAAAACTAAAGCGGTCTATTGACCATTTGATGTGGTGCCATGGTAACATTGAAAACACAATCGAGCACTCTTCTCTCACTAAGATACAAACCTAATCAGGTGGAAACAAAAACCACAGAAAGTAATAAATAAAGATCCATGTAAGACTCGAGCGTTTCAAAGTTGTAAAACAAAAGAGACAATGTAACAGTTATCTTATTAAACAAATGGGAAAACAATGACTAATGCAACACTATACTGTGGAAGACCAAATACAAAGGAAGCATGATACACAGAAAGTAGATCACTTCATCACACCTTGGGTTTAGCAAACCATGTCATGGACTTGAATGTTGCTAATCGTCTGAAAAGATCTCCCCTTTCCCATGGACGGCATGGTGGTGCTTCGGCTGGGAGCTGCCTAGCGGCGTCCCCCTTATCCCCTCTAAACTTTGACTCCAGAAGAGAAAATGGGCGCTTCTGTTCCCTTGTGCTTTTACCACTGGAAGAATCACCAAACACATTGCAAAAGACTGATGAATAACGATGATCTAAAATCTAAAATGAATGAACCAACAAGAGAAAAATTTAATATACTAACACTTCTCTGCAGATAAATTATACGAAAACACAGGTATCAAATTCAAGACCAATTATGAATCAGCATCTGAAAGCTTGACCAACAATGGCACAAAACTATAGTACAATAGATTCTCTTAACAGGATGGACGCATCACGAATTCAATATGCTGCAACGATCGAAAACCCTAACAAATTCCATAATAAAACACAAAACCTTAGAAGACCCAAAAAACACCAATTACAATCAAATACCATCCCCGAAACAAATTTCAAACTACTTCGGCCGAAGTTCAACATGATTCGTTTTCGAATGACACGAATCGAGACGAGGAGGGGAAGCTGAGTGAGAAGCTGAGGTCCGTACCTCGAAGGAGGTGATGAGGAGTTCGATGTTGTGTCATTGAAGATCTTGTCCATCACATTGTTGAATCGTTTTTCTGCGTCCTCCGCCATTGTTGGGTTCTCAGAAGCAGAGGCCCCCGTGCTCATCTTCGCGTTGTGCGGAGAGCTATGGAGAGCACGCGAGTCACGACGCGTGACGACGGGCTTGGTTCACAGGCTGAATTCTAGGCCCGCTGGGTTGAAGCCATGGACACTCTCTCGGTCTCGGGAGAGTTACTCCATTGGTTGTAAAATTTTATAATCTTTTATCTTGATTATTTTAAATTATTTATAATGTTTATACATTTAGAAAATATTACGTGGATTGTGTTAAGAATTAAAATAAATAAAGATAGAAATTTTATATGATTAAAAATTAATATTTTAAAAAAAAGATATAAATTTAATTTTAGATTTTGATAGAATTCCTTCACAATCAAAGAATCATAGTATTCTTTGATGGAGAAAGCAAGCATCCATTCCTGGATATTCACTATATCAACTATCCAATCTAGTCCAATCAACCTGGGTTGGTTTAGTGGTGTTGGACTCAACCTTCTTTTTGAAGGACAGACGTTGATTTCGATCAAAACTTTACCTGATGTTGGTGGGGACGTCTTGTCAGTGTTCGAAAGATTAATCGAGATACGCGCGAGTTGATAGGAACACCCTCATCACCAAAAAAAGAAAAACCCTATCCAATCCAGTCCACGTGTGTTCATCCACTCCTCATCAATGGACTTGCCTAGGATGATTTTAGGCTTCCTTTTCCCGACCTTCTTCGTTTCGTCATCATTATTATCATCCTCTGCATCATCATCATCCTGAACATGACCCTTTGAGGATTCAGCAGCCTTCTTCTTAAGTGCCTCCCATTTCTTCCTTATCTTACCCTCGAACTTGGCTTTTACCTTCGAACATGACCAATACCAATGGTTGTTTTCTACTTCTTCTTTTGTTGTTCCTCATCTGCCTTAGTCTCCTCATCATCCCATTCCAATACCTCGTCTTTTGTGGGTTATGTATTTGGGGATGAATATTCCGTTTGTTGTCATGGATCGCTTTGTGACCTTACTGTGGAAGGGAATTACAAAACCTAAAGGTCTTGCTTCATGAGTCTGGGTTTTATATTTTCAAGTTTTATTCTGAGATGGATAGGCTCAAAATCATGGAGAATAACTGATTTGTTGACTTTCATCCTTTGGTCCTTCAAGAATGGTCACCTCATATGTCTTTTGACACTTCTGTGTTGAGTAGAGTTCCTGTTTGGATAACCTTGTTTGGACTTGACCTTGAGTTTTGGGGAGTTAAGACTTTGAATAAGCTAGCAAGTAAGGTTGTGCATCTCATTCGCATTGACCATTTGACTGCTTCAATGGAAAGGATCTCTTATGCACGTGTTCTAGTTGATGTGGATGTAAAGGAGGAAATGGTGGAGGTCATCATTAAAGGGCCTGGTGGACGTGTCTTTGCTCAACCTATCCATTATGAATGAAAGCCAATTCGATGTGACAAATGTTTGAAATGGCGGCATGGGGATGTGGACTGTCAAGTTCCAATTAAGATGAAGAAAATTTGGGTTAGGAAAGAAACTCAACCAACAGTACTAGCTTCTATTCCTCTAGTCTCTGAGGAGATAAAGGAGAAGGTTGAGGACTTTTTAAAGGATACTCAGTTTGCTAGCACTGGATCTAAAGGGATGCTCTCTTCTGGAAGAATGATGATCCTTTTGGTTTTATGAAGGATAATACTTCGAGAGAGGAGCACTCTTCACTGGTTTCTGGTTCTAGGTTTCTTTGTCTTATGGTAGCTGTTGATGCTTAACTTGGAGTTATGGATTCTGAGGTTGGTTTTGTGACTTGACATGATTGGTACTTAGAATTTCCGAGGTCTCAACAGACCTAAAAAACAAAATGAAATAAGACTGTTTGTTGCCAATAATAATATTTCATTTCTTGCTTGTATTGAGACTAGAGTTAAAGTTTTTAAGTTTTTTCGTATAGTCTCCTCATGTTTTAAGAAGTGTGGATGGTTGAATAACTATTTTCATGCTTCCAATGGGAGAATATGGTATCTATGGAATAAGTAGCTCCTTTCAGTCCAGCATATTAGCTCTTCAGACCAAGTGCTTCATTGCAAGGTTCAAGCCCTAGATAATTCATTTGCAGTTGTGATAAGTATGGTCTATGGTTGGAACACAAGAGCTCAAAGGGTACTTTTATGGGATAATCTTATGAGCTTTGGCTGGAGTAATAATCAAGGGGAGGAGTCTTGACTAAGAATTAAGCTTGATCGAGCTATGGGCAACTCGTTGTGGTTTGAGCAGTTTGGTGGATCTGAGGTGGCTTTTTTAGCTTCTTGTCTATCTGATCATTGTCCTATGCTAGTATCTCTTGTGTCTTCTGTTGGTATTCGAAGAGGCCCTTTTAATTTTCTTAATATTTGGGCTAAACTTTCTAACTTTCTTACCTTAGTTGAGCAAATCTGGAATACTCCTATGAATGGCCGTGCTATGTTTAGAGTTGTTTCTAAACTTAAAGCTCTTAAACCTTTACTGAGGAAGTTGCATTTTGAGAATATGGTTGATAACTCCTTGAAAGTCAAGCTTGCAAAGTCTGAATTACAAGCTCTTCGGTCTTCCTTGACTTCTTTTAATCCTCATGTGCTCGAGAAAGAGAAGGAGATGAGGCAGCATGTGGCTTTTTTTTATTAGCTTCTGAAATTGATTTTTTCAAACAAATGGTTAAGGTAAGATGGTATTCTGGTATTGGATCGAAAATCTAGATTTTTCATGTTATGATACAGGGTAAGAGAAGAAGGGGTAGAGTGCTTAGCTTAATTGATGTGGATGGTACCTTGATTTCTGATCCAGAGGCTATCTCTCAATGCTTTGTTTCTTTTTACTCAGGCATGCTGGGTATGATATATCCCAGAAGCAGTTCTTTTGACCCTAGCATTATACAAGAGGGGCCTATTTTATCTAATGCTGAGATTGCTGCTTTGGATGCTCTATATTCCAAAAGAGATGTTGAGCTGGGTTTATTGGACATGGATGATGATCGTGCTCCAAGTCCAAATGGATATTCTTTTCTGTCCTTCAAGAAGTGTTGGGATATTATTAGGCCTGAGGTCTCACAGGCTGTTCTTGATTTCCTCATAAATGGCAAACTCCTTAAGCCAGTCAACTGTATTATTATCAGTCTGGTGCCTAAGGTACCTCAAGCATGTAGAGTGGGTGATTTTAGACCTATATCATGTTGCGATGTTATCTATAAGCTCATCTCTAAAGTCTTGACCAAGAGGCTGCAGCTTATTCTCCCTTCTATCATATCTGACTCTCAGAACGCATTTATGAAAGGGAGATATATGTCGGATAATATATTGCTTATCCAAGAGCTTTTATTTGGTTATGAGAAGAAACATATTTCCCCTCGATATATAGCTAAAATTGACTTGCAAAAAGGTTATGGCTCAGTCAACTGGGATTTTATTACTGAAATACTTGAGCCTTTTCATTTTCCTCCCATGTTCAGGTCATGTGTTATGTCCTGTGTCACTTTCCCTTGGTTTTTTTTTTTTTTTTTTTGTCATTAAATGGAGAGTACATGGTTTCTTTCAAGGAAAACGGGACTTGAGACAAGGGGATCCTATCTCTTCGTATATATTTTTGTGCTGATAATCGAATATTTGGCAAGGAGTTTTAAGAAGATGAATAGGGATCCCATGTTTAGGTTTCATCCTAAATGTAAACATGAAGCTATTGTTCAGCTCAACTTTGCTGATGATCTTATGGTGATGTGAAAGGCCTCCATACCTTCTTTGCTCCTAATCAAGCAGAGCTAGATAGATTTTCTGGTGTTTTTGATTTGAATTACAACAAGCTTAAAAGTTCTATGTTGATTGCTGGGGATACTGTTGCTAATAAGAAGTTATTGGCTGATACCATAGGATTTTAGCTAAGATCTCTTACTGTCAGATATCTTGGTATACCACTTTCTACTAGATGGTTAGATATTGCTGAATATCATGGGTTCATTGATAAGGTTACCAGAAAAATAACAGTATGGGAGGCTCGTCTATTGTCTTATGCTGGGAGAATTGAGCTTATCAGGTCTATTTATAATGTCCTGATTTTTTATTACTTATTAATGATACATATGACGTCACTGCTGCTGAACTTAACACCTCAACTAGGCAAAAACTATACTTTATGACTTAATCATAAAAATTAAGCTAAGTTCACTTGTACATCTTTAGTTTAGGAACTTTTGATACACTCAATCATATCTCAGAATATCACCTTTGCGGCGGAATTTACATTTATTTTCTAAGATCATAATACCTTTCACAAATAAGCTACATCTAGCATCAAATTTTAGGTCACACTTCTCCTTCAAGTCTTGCTCCTGTATCAAAGAGAAGAAGAAAGACAAAGAAAAAAAAAAAAAAAACAGTAACCGTGAGCTATAAGAGCTCAATAACGTGTCGACCCCCTTATCAGGGGTTACACGAGAGAAGAAGGTAATAAAAGAAAAGGAAAATGATCACTTAAATCTTTTATTCCAACACTCTGGAATTATCATGGCAATCTGGCATTCACAATTATTATCACAAGCATACCAATGCTTCATCCTAGTCACATAAGCACACTTAACATCACATAACAACGCTCGAAATCATGCGTTCATCGGCACTCCCGACATTATCGACGTCATTTACTACCGTCATACCAAAGTGAGACAATGACACTATGACACGACAGGTCCTCAGTCTAAGTCTCACGCACTACTTCACTCAATAGTTCACTCAACTTACCATCATGTCAATCACACAGAGACGACAGACAATAGATAACCTCAACTTTATAATTATGCCTTTGGCGAGACTTGTTCAATTTCATAGATAAGTTTTATTCAGCTTTAGCAAATGGGACATCCGCGAAAGGGGATCAGCCAATCCGGAGCCCAGGGTAACCTGCAGTGAGATACCCTCATACCAAAAGATCGATGAAAGAATGTCACCACCAAGTCACTGTATAACATGTGCGACAGACACAACGCTCTTTTTGTTTTATACCACGAAGTTATCTCACCAATTATGGATTTACACTTCTTTCACCCACTTATCCTCTTTATACCAACAATCAAAATATAACACAAACACACACATCCTCTTATTACGGCACACAACAGTTGCAGTCAGTATTTATGTCAGTTACATTTAGTGACTACGTCCATAAATTCCAATGCATATTATAATACTCACGATATAATAATACGCATCACCTCACACAATAAATCTAAACGTACCTTTTACCTCAGTTCTTCACATGCACATGCTCAGCTTCGTTCTTAAGTGACAATGAGTAGCGTCTCCAATTGTTCACGTTATGGAATTAGGTATATTTATTCGTATTTCTTGTAAATTCGTCATAGTAATGTTATAAGGTGATTTCAAGCTTTGAGAAAAATCTTTAATACTTATTTTGATAGTCAATGATAATGATTTTATGTATTTATCATCATTAGAAGTGTTTGTGAATATTTGGAGTTGTTTCGGGGTTAAAACGGTTCATTTTCAGATTCTGTCCAACATAACTCTTTGACACGTTTAAATCTATAACTTCTCTTATTTAGTAAAAATTATTTAGACTTCAAAAATAGACTTCATAATATTTTCATTGAATTAAAGTTTCTATCACGAAACCTTTCCAATAATAGCAGTTTATTCATTCAATTTTATATTTTCTGCTAGATCAGACATTTTGATATTTCTTTACTAATCAGTTCATAACTCCTTAAATACAACTCCAAATATAGATTTTTAAACTGTTCTACAAACTAGACTTCAAAACCTCTCTATTGATATAAAGTTCATTTTTTAACTCTTTCTGTGTAATTTCAGATCAAGTCACAAAGTGATCCTTGTAATCAGTTTTTATAGATTAATATATCTGCACGCTTTGATTTATATCTTAAGATTCACAACTTTAAATCATGATCCTTCTTCTTTTCTCTTCTCCTCAAACTCTCCTTCTTCTCTTCTCTTACTTATCTCTTCTTTTGCATGACAAGAAGTGTTTTTATGTTTGTAAGAAGTTTTGCAAAAAGAAGAGAGATTGTATTTATTGAAAAATAAATCAATTAAAATAGTTTTAGTGGATAATTAGCGGATATTTAGTGGATATTTAGTGGGTGATCAGTGGATAAATAATTTAATTTAGGTGGAGTAGAAATTGACATAAAAAAAATAAATGCCAAAATTAGGTTTATATCATTTTCGTATAAATAAGGTATTATCGTTCAGATCGTATTTTTTCGTATTTTCGTATTAATATTGTATTTCATTCATACTTTGTATTTTTTCCTTATTATATTATCAAACAAGCATTTTAACCTCACAAAATAAATTAGAACGTACAATTATTTACTATTCACGTTAATTATCGTGAAACTAAATTTTATGTAATTTTTTTGGATCCTTATCATATTTTGTCATGATTTTTGACAAAAAAATTTTATAACCCTGTTGTATAAATTATAATGTTCTGTAATATTTTTTTTTATTATTTGAGATAATAATTTATCACGAGATTTTTTTGGGTATTATATTCTTCCCTCCTTATAAAAATTTCCTCCTCGAAAATTGTCTGATATTTCGAAATTACTTAGATCCCAATAAATTTCTCATGGTCATCTAAATTTGACAAGAAACCTTAAACCAAAACACAATCAACTTCATGAAACAAGTATCCCATGCAATACTTCACAAAACTCCAAGCTCTTTGTCTATCTTTTAGATCAATCACCGAGTCCAATTATATCTTGGATAATAATAATAACACCAACCATCCATATTTTGATTTCCTTCACGATTCGGTACATTTCAACGACCTTAATCGCTTCATCATCTTTCAAAACATTACCAGCATTGTTCTAATGTAAACCATTCATGTAAATATCATTTCTTGTATTTGTGTACAAGTTCATGCCCATTTGATTTTTTTGTAAATGAACATCATAACGAGATTGTCAACATAACTTATCACGAAAAACTCCATTAGTTTGCTCTAACTTAATCTTGGTGGTGCACAAACCATTATACTTTAGCTTAACTCCTGTCGTTAATATTATATATTAAGAATCAACTTAGTCCCACTCCTGGTTATGCATGGATTAACCACCTCCAACCATTGGTTACTTAACTCTTGTCTGATCCTTATTCATAATTATGATTTTATTGAGCAATTTGGCCTGATATGTCGATATAACCTTCAAGCCTCAAATGCCTCATGCATCTTAAATGTAACAGTCTTAACCTTACTAAACCATATTATCAAATACTATTTTTATATAAATTTTAGGCTCAAAGGCCACATTTAATTCATCTTCTTTTAGTTTCTCAAGTCCTCTTTAAAGTCTCCAATTTCAGGTTATAAGGTACCATATTGTTTAAACAAACAGTTCATAATACTTTAGTAAAATGGGAAGAGTTCTTTCCCTGTTTTAACAAAATACGATATTTCACAAACTCAAGAACGACAACTCAAATATAGATTCAACCGAGACCTTAAGTAGAAGAGACGGTTGCCTCAAACCTTTATTTTATTAACAATATAGCAAGGCTTATCATAACTTCAGTCACAAATACAGTGGATTGATTTCAGTTTATCAATTCTTTGTCTAGGTTTGATTTCAACCCAAATCAACCATTAGTCCATTCAATCATCATAGTTTAGCTTGTCTACATTTGGCCATACGAAGTACCATAGACAGCTATTTCCATTGCCAAAGATGTTTTCACAGATTTAGAGTGCATCTATAGTTTATCATGCATCAATGTTGGTACACAACAAAAGAACCACACACAAATATATGATTGGGAAGCACACATATGACATATTTTCAATACAATCCATCCAAACGGTGAGAACAGTATAAGATTATGTATACAACTCCTATTCCTTACTCTCAGTGTTATTAACAGAGCATTTGTTTTTCACAATGTCACTTGATGGCACATTCTTTTGCTATCAAAATCCACGATCATCGTTCTCTTTTATATTCTCATCTATATAAACATCACGGTGAATCTTAATAATCATCAATCATAATTGTAAGATTGTCAGAGCATATAAAGTCTTATATCTGATTATTATTCCCAGTAGATCAACCATCAAAATGTGAAATTTTATTAATATCGCATAACATTATCTTACAGCCTCATCTCTACTTATTACAGCCTAAGATCAAACATATAGGTTCTAAGACTAATATAACTGGTATCATGATATATCACGCCATAACATCCAATTCCTTAGGTGTAGAAAAATGCTATGATACTGATCACCCCATCAATGAGCGCAAGGTAAAAAGCCATTACAAACAACACTCCAAGGAAGAACTTCACCACTTGCTTGATCATCGAATGCATTGTATTTTTCCTTGATGAATTGTAAGAAGGATTGATCCTTGAATCACGAAGGAGTTCAATGGCATTTCACTCTTTATTTATACTACTTAAAGTATAAAGGGAATAAAGATAAAATCTAGACAAAATCTAAATTTTCTTATCTTTATGATTATGCTGATCTGCGAAGTGACCGATTATCATGCGTGGATAACTTTGTCAAGCAAGACAAAGGAGATCTAGATTTGATATCTCAATCTTTGACATAATCTGAAATCTCATTGTCCCATCATATTATCATAATTGTTCAGATATTGATCCATGTCGAGTTCAACCTAATCTAACTGTTCCTAAGCAACCACTGTAATGCAACTCTAATTCATTTAGAAAAAGATAAGCAAGATTGATTCAGAGACATTACTGAATCTTAAAATCCCGGGTGAATAGAATAGAAGATATAACATATATTTGAGTTTCTGTATACAAATATCAACCTTAAACATTATAACTTACTCTTCTTTTTACCACGAAGGCAATCCTTATTTACAGCTCAAGTTCAGGTTATAATTCGTTTCTCTACCTCTGCAACTCTCAATTTTATTCTAAAATATTAATTTCAGAATATCCCAAGAAATTCATGAACATGAGAAAATTTTCTCTTTATCGCTGAAATTTTCAGTCTTGTCAAACTAGTTATGAACATTTGTAGATATATTTTGCATTAAGAAGATGAAATCTTCAAATTCTTTTTGAAAGGTTTCTTGCTCTTTTATCACAATTCTCACTACTTAGTTTGTACTCCATGCTTTTCTGGAGGCTCATATGAGATAAACAATACATCTTTTTATATATCTTCAATAATAAATTGTCATTGAGAGTTTAAGTTTCACGCATCGCTATACTTTCCAAAAGTAGTTAACATAACACTGGTTTATCTCATATTTTACTCTTTCTTATATTCGAAAATTTGATATAAGTCTCTTCAATTCGATAATCGAAATCTGAGATTTGCAAACATATCAAATCTTCACCAGTATATGCCCTTAAGTTTTGTTTTCAACTTGATTCTATATAATCTCTAATCATAAAGTCATAACTTGGGTAAACGTTAAATCTCGAATTGATACACGATTGTGAATCCCAAACGGCATTGTGTTTTCTTGTTCTTGGGCCATCAATCCATTGATTCATATAGAATATGTATTTAGACTAATGTCTCTTACAGTTCATCCGATAATATTTTTAATGCTCAATAAGCAGGTTCTTAACTCCCAGTTGGAGATTCAGTGAACCTTTATTCCAAAATACATATTTGAGAATACAACACTTATATTCTCAAATAAAATATCACTATCATCCAAATGTATAATACCTTATGGTTATTAAGGCATCCAGCTCAATGTTTAACCCAAGGGAAATAATTAGCTCAGTATTTGTTACTTTCAATTTGTTTTTCCATTCCCAATAACCCTTCATCTCAACATAAAACAAAATATGAAATCATTGACTATGATCACTTTGTCATGCATTAGGTATGACAAAGTATTTCATTGCATAAAGATGATCTAAATAAGGGAGACAACTCGCATAATTCTCGTTTTGGCTGAACCTGTAAGTCTATTGCCCATTTCAATTATTGAACATCAAGCAATCTTATGCCAATAACATGTCCACCTCATGTGTAATATGTCCCCATTCTACATCTCAAACTCTATGCATTTATTAGTATTGGAAAATTACACTATCAGTGTTCAAATACATAACAATTATCCGACATATCTATTCACCATCTTCAACCGAATACTTGATAGTTCGTTTCAGAAAGTTATACTTCTCTGAGGCTAATACAAATTAAATATATTTTTTTATGCTCTCCCTATTATCACGGTTCACATCCCTATATATTTTCCTTATACTTTGTTTATAAAAACACATTTATGTGTTACATCATGTTGAAAACATCTATGTCTAGCCATGCTAGCACCTTTTCTCACTAAGCAGGTATTGCTACTCTTTTGACGACAAAGAAGATCACATATATGATTTAATCTTCCAACGTCAAGTGTATTAACTTTTCATACTTGAGCAAGATTGCTCACATATATCAAATCATGTATTTGTCTTTCCACCCTTCATGATCAAGTTATTACTATATGTCGCATAACCCTTCATGAGCAAGATTTTTCATAAATTGATCGGGAAATAGAAATGACTATATGTCGCATAACCTGTCATTGATCAACACGCTAAGGTCTTATGTTATTATTCTTGGACGGAGGGAGTAAATGTTTTTTAGTATTTTCTTTGTTGTACAATATGATTACAACACTTTGACTGTGTGCGTTTATATATGGAATAACCCGCATTATGCGACAATCAAATGACTTTTTTTAAAAAAAATTGTAAATATTTCGTGTCGTGCTATATAATTTATATGGTGTTGCTATTAATCTCCAATGTTTTATGAAATTTTTTTGCAACATTTGCTAATGAAACAAATCTCATTAAATTACATACTCCACCGACCCATATTATTTGCAACTCTTTTCTGTATGGACCGTCCTAAAAAAATATGCAATACAAGTCTATCAATTCTGCTACAATACATCCCACTATCTTCACTCAAAATTGGTACAATAAATCCTACTATCACTTATAAAATATTCATTCTTTATCAATTTTCATAAAAATTCAACACACATATAAATTATCGTGTCGAATTAAAGTGTTGCATTTAATTCGTGATGGAGGGAATATTAGATATCAACAAAAGTGAAACGTTATACTCCCTCTGTCACATAATCAATGGAACATTTCATTTTTTATACTATTCAACACGTATTTTGAGGAGTTTCGCTATTCGTCGTAACGATGCAAAAAAAATTACGTCTACATCACTAAACTAGGATTAAAATATAACTTAAACTATCATTAGTGTTTTACGATAATTTTATGAAAACTGATGTGTGATCATACCATAATTGTAACGCCCCACCTTGGGGTGGTATGCGTCACCGCCACGACCCAATCTCAAGATCGAGATTGAATCGAAAGGCTTTTGCAATATGATGAATTACAAAAGAGTAGTAGAAACATCAACTTTTATTACATCACTCAGAAAAAGTAAAGTTGAGCTTATTTACATGGCAAACCATAAAAGACGTGATACTAGATGACTCACTACTGGTGGTTTCCCGGATTCTCATGATTATCTGAAATTATTGAAAACAGGGAGAAAATTAGGAAAGGCCTCAATAATTATACTATGGCATGTAAAAGAGACACGTTTACATCAAAGAGATTTCAGATACGATAAAGCCGTTATTTAAACAGTGTAGAGGAAGCATGTAAAATAGCATTCTTAGAAAACTTGCTTGCTCATTTCCATAATTCACTCACATGGGAATAAAGAGACTTGGCATTTTAAAACATAAAGCAAACATGTGTGCGAGTTCTTGTCACTTGGTATGCTTTGTTAAGCATTATTTTGGTTCGGTGCACCTAGGATCATCATAGACCCACCGATGTACCTCATTGATTACTTGGTCGGGATTTTACTCCCTTGGTTTACTTAACTCGCAAAACAGCTTATCAAAAACTCTTGTTTAAACTTGACTTGGTAAGCATATATGTTGACGCTTAAAAACATGTCATAGTGTAACATAAAGAATGGTTTTTGCAGGCATAAAGCTTTCATGAATCGTTTAGGGCGCTGGTTGAATTACTTAAACCACGTTTAAAAGCTAACCATACATATAATTACCTTAATTACGCTTGCGTTGTTCTTGTCGTAAGAGACTACGCCTTCTTAGCTTCGCTGGTCACCGACCCCGTCGTGCTTGTTTAGCCCACGTCTTGCCCTTCTTGCTTTCTCTCCCTTAGAACTACTTTAGGTGTTTGTTACTTTTTTTTTTTAAACCCTAAACTTGCCCTATTTATAGAGATTTTAGTGCCTGCCTTGTCACAGGCGTCGACGACGAGGGGACGACACGTGTGCTTGAGGTGTCACGCCATCGTTCATGGCTTGACATGCAATGGACTTGTCGCAGGCGTCGATAATGAGAGAATGACACGTGTGGATAAGGTTTGTTTGCTTAACTTAGTCATCTTCGGTCATGTGCCACTTGATATCGACATGCTTCCGACGAACATCGTCGTGCTTATTTATCTTGATTTTTGACACATGATATTTTCATGAGCGTTTTGACTTGCGTATGCTATTAACATTATAACGCCCCCGACTTTCCGTGCCGGAAGACATATGAGCGTTATGCCGTCACGGACCCGGTCCATGATAAGGCTAAATAAACTGAATGGGTTTTAGGGTACAGAAGTCAAGGAACTATAAACGATAGCCACAATCATAGCTTACAGTCCCAAATACCTGTTTAATTACAACATTAAAGAGGAAGCTATGCAGATCGTTTATTATATTTAAACAATATGGACATCTGATCTGCCATAATATCCAAAGTACATGGATTCATCTATATACAAGCAAGGTCTCTCTAAGAGCCTTCAGGTGCTGCTGGGGGCATATCTGCAATTGAAAAACATAACCGTGAGCTAATGAAGCTCAG